>JANAVB010025471.1:0-107500 GCA_029216955.1 Iris pallida
CTAGGTGCTCGAGACGCGGTATCGAATCGGCCACGGCCTTTCCCTCCGTCTCGTTGAACGTGTTCAGCACGAATCTGTTCCTGACCATGAAATATGGAGGGGGCATGTTCCTCCTCAACTTGACCAGACGGTGGCAATACTTGCCGACGGAAAATATTCCAATCGACGTGATATAGAGGCAGTAGCTAATGTCGAGTTCTTCCAGCACCGGGAGAAACTCCAAGTGTCTCACGAAAGTTTCATCACTCACGTTGCACTTCGGAATGCGCAGCACCCATAGAAAATTTCTACTGTATTATAAAAAGGAGAAACATCAATAAAAATAACCAAGTACACATAAAATTTTGTAATAGAAAAAATAAAGTATTAGAATAAGACAAAATAAAATTTTGCACAGGCCTATAACATGCAAAAGAAAAGGCGGCTTCGTCGAGCTTGTACGCGGAGAAGGACAATAGAATTCCCGTACTGCGGGCCACGAGCTTCTTTATGGTCAAACTAATCTCTGCGGTTTGCTGGCCCCTCTGGCACCACTCTCCAATATGGTCTGATAACAGTAGTGTTAATATCAATACTAGTTTCAATAATATTATAAATTTTAAATCAAAAATTGAATTTTAACTTTAACTATTTTTAAGTTGTGAATTTAAATCTAATTTAAATGTTAAATCAAAAATTAATTTTAATTTTAATATTAATAATAGTTTGAATAATATTGTAAATTTTAAATTAACAGTAATGTCACTGTATTAGAAACTTAGCTGATGTCACGTTGCTCGGCTCGATTAGTATTCGTCTAAACTCGTACGCTAGAACTAGTCGAGCTCGATCCTTTCGCGTGCGTAGTGTAAAAAATAATACGTTATGATGGTAGTTATTAGTAAAAGAAGCTACTGAAATAAAAACTTGTTGATTTGATCAATTGAATTCGAGAGTTATGCAGGTATGGGTCAAACCTGCCACATCGAACTATATCATTCCGAACCGATGGGCTACCAGTCGAACAGAATAGGGTCCGGTAACAATAGTATTAATATTAATACTAGTTTTAATAATATTATATATTTTAAATCAAAAATTGAATTTTAACTTTAACTATTTTTAAGTTATGAATTTAAATCTAATTTAAATGTTAAATCAAAAAATTAATTTTAATTTTAATACTAATATTAATATTAGTTTGAATAATATTGTTCATTTTAAATTAACAGTAATGTCACTATATTAGAAACTTAGCTGATGTCACGTTGCTCGAGCTCGGTTAGTGTTCGTCTAAACTCGTACGCTAGAACTAGTCGAGCTCGATCCTTTCACGTGCATAATGTAATAAATGATACGTGATGATGGTAGTTATTAGTAAAAGAAGCTATTGAAATAAGAACTTGTTGATTTGATCAATTGAATTCGAGAGTTCTGCAGGTATAGGTCAAACCGGCCGCATCAAACTATATCATTCTGAACCATGTGCTAACAGTCGAACAGAATATGGTCCGGTAACAGTAGTGTTAATATTAATACTAGTTCCAATAATATTGTAAATTTTAAATCAAAAATTGAATTTTAACTTTAACTATTTTTAAGTTGTGAATTTAAATCTAATTTAAATATTAAATCAAAAATTAATTTTAATTTTAATTTTAATATTAATATTAGGTTGAATAATATTGTAAAATTTAAATTAACAGTAATGTCACTGTATTAGAAACTTAGCTGATATCACGTTGCCCGGGCTTGGTTAGTGTTCATCTAAACTCGTACGCTAGAACTAGTCGAGCTCGATACTTCCGCATGCGTAATATAAAAAATAATACGTGATGATGGTAGTTATTAGTAAAAGAAGCTATTGAAATAAAAACTTGTTGATTTGATCAATTGAATTCGGGGGTTCTGCGGGTATAGGTCAATCCGGCCGCATCGAACTATATCATTCCGAACCGATGGGCTACCAATCAAACAGAATATGGTCCGGTAATATTAGTATTAATATTAATACTAGTTTCAATAATATTGTAAATTTTAAATCAAAAATTAAATTTTAACTTTAACTATTTTTCAGTTGCGAATTTAAATCTGGTTTAAATGTTAAATCAAAAATTATTTTTAATTTTAATATTAATATTAGTTTGAATAATATTATAAATTTTAAATTAACAGTAATGTCACCGTATTAGAAACTTAGCTGATGTCATATTGCTCGGGCTCGGTTAGTGTTCGTCTAAACTCGTACGCTAGTACTAGTCGAACTCGATCCTTTCGCGTGCGTAATGTAAAAAATGATACGTGATGATGGTAGTTATTGGTAAAGGAAGCTACTGAAATAAAAACTCGTTGATTTGATCAATTGAATTCGGGGGTTCTGTAGGTATGGGTCAAACCGGCCGCATCGAACTATATCATTCCGAACCGATGGGCTACGAGTCGAACATAACATGGTCCGGTAACAGTAGTGTTAATATTAATACTAATTTCAATAATATTGTAAATTTTAAATCAAAAATTAAATTTTAACTTTAACTATTTTTAAGTTGTGAATTTAAATGTTAAATCAAGCGTCCAATTTTTTCATTTTGGTTCGCCTGCGGGAATATTTCCCTAATTCTCTTTATCTCATCTCCTCTCTCTCTCTCTCTCTCTCCCCGGGTTCTCTCTCGCAGGTTGTGTTCCCTATTACCATATCATTAAAAATAATTGCACACTAGTAAACGTAGCATTAAATGTTATTGCATGCTTTATCCTACACAATTCAATAAAACATGTACACAGAAGACGAAACGGTTGTGTTGTTGGAAGTTGTTTCTTTAAAATTATGCATGCTTTTAGGATCACTCAAGCATTTTTCTATTTGTATTGTTTCTTGTCCTTCTTTTCTTCTGTTGGTTTCTAATGCACTCTGTTTTCTTCAATGGTGGTGTCATATGGAGAAATTGAGTGTCATGTAGAAGAATTAGTTGATGAAGAAAGCTTCACTTCAATAACGGTGTCAGACGATTTGGATGATGAGCAAAGATTTGATGTTGTTAACTTAGGAGACGATAAAGAACATGAGGAAGAAAATAACGGAGAAATGCATCATAACGATGACTATGACATCAACGCAAACAACAAAATATTATTTCGCTTCACACTTTCTAATGGATTTAAGAAATGCATTATATTTTTACATTCATTTATCATACTTATTTTGTTTAATTCTGTTTTTAGGGACGATGGTGAATCTCCATTGGATTTCGATGCAGCGATGATGAAAAAATATTGCAGTCTGCCAACATTAACAAAGACCTAAGGGATCTCTTAGATGAAGATATTGTTGGCTTACAGTTCAACTCTATTGAAGAAGCAGAGACATTCTACCGGATATATTCAAAAATAGTTGGTTTCAGTGTTAGAAAGAACGAAGTAAAGAAAAACAAATCCGGGATGCTGATGGTCCGTAGTTGGTGTTGTTCGAATGCGAGATTCAAACAGAAGAAATACATTAAAGCTCCTAACAGGGTTCGTGAGCCAAGAATTGAAAGCAGAAGTGGTTGTAAAGCAATTTTTTGTATTGGATACACCATTTCTACAAATATGTGGGTTGTCAAAAAAAATTCGAGTACATCACAACCATAATCTGGCGAATGATTTTGAAACAGTTTTTTTGAGATCCCATCGTAAGATATCACCCACAGAATTGGAACAAGCTAAGCTTATGAAGAAATCCGGGATGACGACTTCAGAGGTATGGAATTTATTTGTCCACCAGAATGGTGGCTGGAATAAGGTTGGATGGACGAAAAAAGATTTATACAATGCTTTAGCTAAAGATAGTAGACCACTAGACGATGTTGATGTTATGACAACGCTTATATTTCTTCAAGCTAAGGAGGGCACTGACCCAGATTTCTTCTATGCGTACAAGGTAGATAAAGATTCCAGATTGACCCATCTCTTTTGGGCTGATAGTGCAAGTTGATTCGATTACGAATTATTTAGAGATTCACTAGCATTTGATTCTACATATAAAACAAATAGATGTCAAATGTCGTTGGTGGTTCTAGTGGGTACAAACAATCATGCAATGACTTGTGTGTTTGGGTTTGCATTTATCCATAATGAGTCTGCTGAGACATATTCTTGGGTTTTATAAAAATTCCAAGAGTTTATGAATAAAAATTTACCAGAGATAGTCCTCACGGATGGTTGCAGATCCATGAATAAAGCAATTAAGGATTTAATGCCCAGCGTAGTTCATCGAACGTGCTCATGGCATATCCTAAATAATTCAACCAAACATATACACCGAGATGGTTTTGCAAAAGAATTGAGTATTCTGATTGAAAGGTACATCTCACACTTGGTACTTTACTTTGAAGTATATTGTTGTTACAATATTAAAACTTTAGTTATTGTCCATGTTTTCTAAACAGGGTAAAATTCAGTCAAAGAATTTGAAAATCATTGGCAGCAAATGCTAAGGGATTATAATGTAGAGAATAATGAGTGGACTACTGCATTGTACAGAACGAGGGAGCGATGGGCGGACACATTCCTACATGAAAATTATTTTGGTGGTTCTACTGTAACAAATAGATGTGAATCAATGAATGCATTTCTGAAAAGATTTTTGAATGAGAAGCTGCCACTATGGAAGGCCCTTCAACATTGTGACCACGGTTTGGCAGCCTTACGTTACGGCCAGATGAGTAAGCATGTCACTGATAAACTCTCAACACCAGTTGTGAAATAAACTAGCATGGCCGTAATAGAAGATCAATTTGCAGCAACTTACACTAAAAAAGTATTTATAGAGGTAAGAAAGAAAATCACACATTCTGATAAATATATTGTTCTCCACCATCACATCATAAGAGATGCAAAAGTTTGCACTATCCAAAAGTATTTGTCACCAAACAGTATCAACCGAAAGGTTACATTTTATCGTGTCGACAATATCATAAACTGTGAATGCTTGTGGATGGATACCAAGGGGATTCTTTGTAGGCATATTTTTTTCAGCAATGAAGAGATTGTAATTGGCAGATATTCCAAAGAACTTGATAAAAACTCGTTGGCTCAAGGATTGTAAAGAGAGTTATCTTTCCGGACCTGGCACAGAAAGGAGATTCATCCACCCAAACAGTATTGAGAGCAGAAGGTATGGTGATATTAATCAACAAGTTAATCTGTTTACGTATTAATGTAAAAAATCAAGCAAGATTCAAGAGAAGGAAACATAGTTGATGTCGTCTGTGCTGATTGAGTTATAAAAAATGGTGACCTATATTGGTGAAGAAGAAAAATGGTAGCTGATGCAATTCATGGTGTACATAAATCTTTTAAGGAGCCAAATCCGGTAGCAACAAATGGAAGGTCTTCTCAAGGGATATCAAGCCAGACTAAAGTAAGTCAGACTATCCCCAAGCCTAGAATTTGTAGAGTTTGTACAAAATTGGGTCATAATTTTCATAATTGTAAAGTATGGAAGCGATGTAGCGACAAAGAGCCAATGGAATCAAATGAACCGTCGTTGATTTAGTTATCATTATGTACTATTTTTTTTTTTTTTTCATTTACCCAAATTTTTTTTATAATTCTACGTCAATTTAACAAGGAGAACGACAATTCTCTGTCAATTTTAACATGAAGAATGGTAATTCTTCGTTAATTTAACAAGGTAAACGACAATTCTCCGTGATATTAATACAGAAAATGACCATTCTCCTATATTTAACACGGGGAATGGCCATTCTCCGTGATTTAACACAGAGAATGGTCATTCTCCAGAATTTTAACACAGGGAATGACCATTCTACGTGATTTTTAAGAGGGGGAATGGCCATTCTCCTGCATTTTAGGATGGGAAATGGCCATTCTCTATGATTTTGACACAGAGAATGGCCATTCTCTATGGTTTTAACATGGAGAATGGCCATTCTCTGTGATATTTACACGAAAAATGGCCAATCAAAAAATGATATGTATAAAACAATGTAAATATAATTCAAAAATATTTTTTTTTTAAAAGACAGCGCAGACGTTACAAAAGATGCAAATAGAAGAATAAAAGACAAACTGAAGATATAGAAAGAAGTTCTTTGCTCATTTACATTGTTGTTTACAATATCAATGCTAGGTTGGTACTTATAGCATTATTACATGGGGTTTACTTGAAAGAAACTTCTTAGCCCATTCCAACCTCGTCTTTGTAACCATCGGATGAACGACCTTGTCTTCTTCCCTCGGGAATTCGAAGGGAGGATTCATCAAGCACATCATATAAAATTTCTTGTGCAAGAGGCAGTTGGGTCCTAGTTGTTGTGGGCTTTGTGTAGAACATTTCAGATCTATGCTCTCATACTCCATCATCGTCGGGCTTCTTTCCCTCATCGTCAAAATTTTCCTCCTGACGATGGGCTCTATGGTCTTTTTCATTAATTCTCCATGCATCTTACCCTTTTTGTACGTGTTTTGCCTCAAGGAGTTGTAGTGTGTCCATTCGTAGGAGCTCAAGTTGAATGTGAGCAGCGTATAGTGTTTAGAGCCTTCATTAAAGAATGGAATGAATAGCCACTCTATGTCGTCCTTTAAATCCATGATGAAGTCTTCTACATCTTGTTTAAAATTTTCATCGACGCTGGATGCTGCTTTGGGTTCAAAGGAAAGCTCCACGATTCTCTGTTTCCCAAAAACAAAACACAATATCAATAATAAGTTTTTACGTCATTTTTCATCGGTGTACACATGAATAGGAATTTTTCAGTTTTGATTCTTACCAATGTGTTGGACAACATGAATACAGACCACTTACATTGTGCGTACTGTGAACTTGGCTGGACGTAGTTTCTTTTCAAGTCTTGAACTTCTTTCATCTTCTTTATTATTACGTTTACTATGTCAGCCTCCATGTCTTCATAGTTGAGTATGTCTTGTATGTCTTTTACTGACAGGATGACGGCAACTCCCTTTTCTCCCTTTTTCAGGTCATTCATGTATACAATATGACTACACATAAATTTAGTTTATATTAATTTAATAGAGATTCTCAGGATATAATTGTAAAAAAGACTAGAAAGAAAAAGGAAAAAAAAAAAGAAAAAAGAAGAAAAAACTAGTCATTCGTCGTCCAACTGACATGGACAATGATCATTCGCCGTCGAAAAGACACAGAGAGTGATCATTCTTCGTCCAACAAACACGGAGAATGATCATTTACCGTCCAACTGTCATGGAGAATGGCCATTCTTCCTTATTGATTGGACAGAGATTGGTCGAGTTCAGAATACATACTCTGGACTCATCTTTCTTGGAAATACAATGCTCCTGTAAAGCTTTTTCAACTCTTCATCCGCATCTCCCCAAAGTTGGAGATCATCATATTCCCTCAGTATTTCTATTTCTAACTAGTTCAGTCGTCTTGGGGTCCACTTAGGTTTAGCAGATTCTTTCGATTCCGTATATTTATTTTTTCTTCGTCCCCTGGTTTTGGCTGGAGGTTTTGGTTTCGGAGCGGCATTTGTCTTTCGCTTTTTATTAGCCTCTACTGCTGCTAATTCTTCCATATGGAAGTGAAATCTTCATCGGCTAATGCCGGTGATGGTCTTCTCAACCTCTTTCCACCGTTGATCTTGTTTTGACTTCTTTTGGAGCAGCATGTTCAGTAGCTTGTTGTTCAGCAGCTGGTTGAGTCTCCTCAAGCTGCAATGCTGCAGCCATGGCATTGATATCAGTGATCTTTCCATCCTTTATTATGGCTTCATTCTGCAATGATTCAACTTGTTGTTGAAGCTTGCTTTTCTCATTAATGAGCATTTTATTTGCCTCTTTGAGCTTCTCAGTTGATTGAACTGGTATAAAACAAACAACAATGAAAAGTATGATATCAATCAATAAATACTTTTTTAAAAAAGAAGAAAAAAATATCATTCTCCGTGATCTTAACACGGGGAATGGCCATTCTTCGTGATTTTAACATGGAGAATGGTCATTCTCCATGATTTTAACACGAAGAATTATTATTCTTCTGCATTCTAACACGGAGAATGGCCATTCTACGTGATATGACAACGAAGAATGGCCATTCTCCGTGATTTTAACATGGAGAATGACCATTCTCCGTGATATAACAACGGGGAATGGCCATTATCCTATATAGACCACAGGGAATGGCTATTCTCCGTGATATTAACACGAAGAATGGACATTCTTCATAATTTTAATACGAGAAATTACAAATCAGAACATTAAAAAAAGAGAAAATTTTACCTTGTGCCACTAGTTCTTTAACCTTTTCATGAAGCTTCTCATTCTCAGCAATAATCTGAGAATTCTCTTTTCGTAAGGAGTCCAATTCCTCCACTGGCCCCTCCATCACAATGTTCATTGCATGTTGTTGGGATCCTTGTGCCTCCAGTTCTTGAACTTTTTCATGGAGTGTCTCATTCTTAGTAATAAACTGAGATTTCTCTTTTCGCAATTCCTCCAATTCCCGTATCAAATCCTCCATCGCGGAGATATTCATTTCAGGTTGTTGTGCTTAATTTTGGGGTCTCTCTTGTTCAGCATCCTCATCCCCACCTTCTTGGGGTCTCTCTTGTTCAGTATCCTCATCTAGGTGGCCTTTCTCTTTTCCAACAACTATAACCAAATCTTTGAATATCTGTTTCGATCTCATTTTAATGTGATATTCGCGTTTGAGGAAGACCAAGATTTTGTACCAATTCCATGTGTAAAATCTCGGGTATTCACGTATTGGTATGGACTTCCTTTCCACAAGGGTACTATGTTCCGCAAACCAATAGAGGAAGTATATTGTATAACCTTCCATTTTGGAATATGCATCGGAGTAATCCCCCTTTTAGTTTTACTTGTAGTCCTCTTGATGTTCTCCATGACATACTCCAAGATTAACTTTGGCCAGCATATACTGTTGATAACTTCTATGCTGTCTACCAAGGCCAAGAATCTGCACGACAAATTTGAACCGCCAGACTTTGTGAAGAATACTGTTTGGCACAAGTGAAAGATTATTAGCTTGGCCAAATCATCTGGATTAACAGCGTTATCTTTGCCACAAAGCCGTTGTAACAATTCAAAGAACCTCTCTCTCACTTTTTTATTCGTGACTTCTGAGTGTTTGCCCTTGGAATTAGCCAACATTCTTGTGAAGTGATCTCTACACAGGCTCAACAATGCTGGTGCTGTGGGCTGTTGTTGTTTTTCTATAATCAATCTTCTGTAATTAGCATCATCCTCACTATCATCTTTCAGCGATAGACGAAAAATGGCTGCCATATCGCCCACACTTGGTGCTATTTTAACAGTAGTGCTCAGTTGAAAGTATCCAATGTCATATTTGTCTTCCACATAAGTTCCTATCAATTTTTCAAGATATTTTAAAACCTTGGCCAATTCTTGTGTGCCAACTTATTTTTGTAGAATACCTGGACAAAATTGTAGAAACCTGTATTCTTCAAAGAATCAATAACTAGCTCGGGCAAACGGTCGCCATCTTTTTGACATCATCCATAAGAGTTATCTTCGTCTTGAAAGAAGAACATGAAACTCTTGAATATTTATTCCTGACAGTTTTTTTCCTACAAAAAAACAAAAAAATTAGGTTTCTGTCAACTGTTCTCCGTCAATCTAATATGGAGAATGTCAATTTCCCGTGATTTTAACACGGAGAATGGCCGTTCTCCGGTATTTTAACACAAGGAATAGTCATTCTCCGTGATTATAACACAAAGAATGGTCATTCTCCGTGACATCAACACGAAGAATGACCATTCTCCAGCACTTTAACACGGAGAATGGTCATTCTCCATCAATTTAACATGGAGAATGACAATTTTCTGTAATATTAACACGAAGAATGACCATTCTCCTGCATTTTAACACGGGGAATGGGCATTCTCCATGGTTTTAACACGGAGAATGGCAATTCTCCTACATTTTAACACGGAGAATGGCCATTCTCCGTCAAGTCAACACGGAGAATAGAATTTATCCGTCAATTTAACAAGGAGAATGACAATTCTCCGTGATATAACTACGGAGAATGGCCATTCTCCTGCATTTTAACATGAAGAATGACTATTCCCCTGCATGTTAACACGGAACTGGCCATTTCCCATGATTTTAACACGGAAAATGGTCGTTCTCCTGCATTTTAACACGAAGAATGGCCATTCTTATGCATTTTAACAGAATCATGAACATAACTTATAGTTATATCTTCTTTTTGCCCTTTTTTTGCCCTTCTTCTTGATTACTAGCCTTTGGCTTATGTGCAAACTTCTTAAATCTCTTCACAACAGCTCTCTCTTCTTGCATATCTACATCTTCTCCCTCTTCTCTAACTGGGGTTCCATTTGATGCTGATGATTGCGACATAGTATGAAGATTGTGAATGGAGAGTCACTGACGAGTTTTTGAAGTAGGGTTTGAAGATTTTTGAGGATAAAACCTAGATTCGAAAATGAGCAGCGTATGGAAGAAGAGGAAGAATCGAAACGTTTTTGTTTTGAAGAGTAGGTTTCGTGGGTGTTTTTAATAAATTAGAAGGGCAAAAAGGTCATGCCGTACCCTTTTATATATTTTTTGCTAATTCTGGACATGCGATGAAATATTATTTTACGGTGGGTTTTTCATAAAACTTTTGCGATTTTTGGGCATTTGATAAATTTTCTCAAAGATAGATTATATGGCAGCAAGATTATAAAACAATTGAACATTTTGATATAATTTTCATCCCACATTTTAAGAACATTATAACTCTATAAAACTTTATTCTTAACCATTTGTTACAAAACAAATGAACATAATTCATTAGAAAAAAGAAGAAAAAAATTCATCGTCTTCCATCTTCACCCATCAGAGTGGACTCCTTTCGACCTTTGCTGCTTAATTATATTGTTGCGCAATTTGGATTCTTCTTTGTTGTACTTTGAAGATGCAATCCATACAGCAACTTTGCGTCTTTCTAATTCTGAATCAAATTGCATATAACAAACATAACATCAAAAATATTGCTCTAAAAAGTGTAAGTATTTGATGACATATTTTCAGACTTACATTGAGAGAACGGAAGTCCAAACTACATCCGTCTTTCATGAATAAAATTAAAAAAATACCACAATCAAATGTATTGTCTTGGCGGGGAACATAAGGACGACGTATTATGGAGAAAGTAGAAAAGTTGAACCTAGCATCTCTCAACTTCAAAATATCTTTCTCGAGAAAGAGAACCAAATTTGAAAGCTATAATTACTAGAATACAATATATATTAGTATACCGTAAATCTAGTACGCAATTCATAAAAATTTATGAATATGAGCTCACTATTTCTTTTATGACTACTTTGTCTTAAATTACCTCTTCTGTAGATGCAAGGGTATCCAAAACTTCAACGGTCTTTGTTTTAACCATAACTCTTGCAAGAGTATAGTGGTCAAACAAAATAATGGGTATGTATATCTGAATCTGGATTAATTAGGTAAAACAAATTAATCAATTTTCAAAAAATTGGGATTAAAATTTAAACAGAAATAGATTAATACCTCGTTACAAATGCTTAAAGATCCCATATAATCCTGGAAATATTTGTTCTTCTTCCATATTTCATGAAGTGGTTTGTTAGATGGAGGTAATGTTGCTCTCTACATACACATCAATTAATACATTGCGAACGACAAACAAACGAGAAAATTATTAATGCATAATAATTAAAGAATAAAATGCTCACTCACCGTTAACTTTATTGGTAAATACCATACATTAGCTTTATTGACAATTCTTCTCCGTTCCTCCGCGGTGAGAAGAGCAGAGACAAGGGTTACAATGTGAGTATCTCACTAAAAAATTCAGCGACGGCATCGAAGTAAACATAGTTGGAATCTAAGAAAAAAATATACTATCTACATACCCCGTCTTTAATTGTCCTTCCTGTAGCAAAGGACTTCATCTCAGCCCGACTCACATAAAACTTGTTGCAAAATGATATTATTTCGCTAAGAAAAGAAACGAATAGATTAGGAAAAAACTTTTGAAATGAAATGAAAACTCATATTACTTACTCGTCAGGTTTACCATCTGTAAAAATATAATTGTAAAAACTCGAAAAACTACTAGTACACTGGCTAGGATTTGAGGTTGAACTTCTTGTTAGACTTTTCAAAGGTGTGACCGGTACTAAATTTTTTCGCATTCTTTTCGAAGAACGGCTAAGGTCAGGTTCTACTAGAGGGATTATATCGAGAATTTGCTGGATTGTTTGATCAGCTTTCTTCAGCTTCTTGTCCTCATCAGAAGATTCAACGTTAACCTCCCCTACAATATTAATTACTCCAGATGAAGATGCCTTCTTGAAAGTGAAAGATTCTTCCATCTTTTCCAAACGCCGAGATATATTCATTTATTCAAGTTCGATTGAACAAAGCTTAGAATTGATCGAAACAAGTTGATCTGAAATCTTTGATAGATGTTCTTCAAACCTGTGCATCATACGCAGAATTATGGTTTCATTTGAAGCTGGCATCCAATGTTCTACCTCTTCGACATCTTCCATATGAGTAGACATCTTTCTCCAGTACTACAAAATGAAATAAAAAAAACTATTCTATGTATTTCATAATAAATAATAGTTGAAACAACTATTGTATATATAATAAGAGAAAAATACAAAAAGTAGGGAAGATGGAAAGACAAATAAATTTTGGGACTAACAAAGAATCAACTAAGTTATCATAAAAGGTAATAATGGTTAACAATTTGAGGAATTCTAGAAAAGGTTTAATTCCGCTGGTACTCCTCGTTGTTCGAGGAGGGCTCGACGACGTCTGTCGCGAACCGGAACACCTTCTTCTTTTCTTCTTCATCTCCGTTACTCCTTCCACCACCACCACCACCACCATGACCTGTAGCTTTATAACCGAAATAATAAATTGTTAGATGAAACAAAAAAACAAATTATGGAAGGATTACTAAATCAAAATCAAACAGAACACATATTTATAGAAAACATGAGACTAAAGATAAAAATGTTACAAAAGCAATACCACAATTTTACAACAACTAAGCAGACTCTGGTAAGAAATAACTAAAATTTGGGATTGTGTCCTCCTTGGATTTAATTTACTCAAAGAAGATATTTGAGAGAACGAGCTTTTATCGGCTTCCTCTGAATTCTTCCCTTAATATTATCCACATTACCAATAGGATTTTCATCCTTGTGGTCGTCGGTGTCATCATCTAGATCGCCACCAGCTATCGGTGCATCGGTGGTGTCGTCGTCTACATCGCCTACAAACCTGGACACATTGTGTCCTCCCTTTCCGGCCGACACACAATTATTGTTATATATATGTAGTTGCACAAAATATTAAATTGGATGGACGAAAGAGAAAGTAAATATGAGTTAATTTATGGTGTTCATTGAAAAAATTGTATTGAAGAATGACCTGCTATAGCAAGTTAACAAGAGGTCAAAAGTAAAAAATAGCATTAAATGATGCCTCATGCATTATTTAATCTGAATTTAATCTGAACCATTTGATGAACATCCAATGGTTCATATTTGGGATGTATCGATACATCCCAAAAGGGTGTATGTATTGTAGAATTTTCATATATATATATATATATATATATATATATATATATATATATGTGTGTGTGTGTGTGTTATGTATATATATATATAAAATATATATATATATATATATATGTGTGTGTGTGTGTGTGTGTGTGTGTGTGTGTGTGTGTGTGTGTTTTGTTTCATAATTCTTAAATAAAAAGTTTAAATCCTAAAAAATTTCACCCTAACTCTTCAATTCTTTATCTAAATATTATTTTAGTTTATATTTTGTAATGATCAAGACTTGATTGCTATTTGATTAAATTTCAAATATTATATTATAGTCCGATAAACCCACGAACCTGAGTCTAACCCGATCCTCCGGACTTGATCTTGGACTTCATATGTTGAACCCAGGTCGGATCGGACTTGGGCTCGGACTAGGTTTATGATTCATCAGGTTGGGCTTGGGATGACCTCAAGTTCGACCCAACCCGCCCGAATTGTACCCTTTGGGGGAGCGAGCCGCCAATATTTTCTTCAGTTCCTCCTTTTCCTGACTTTTGCACTCCAACCTTCCTTGTGCCTCCCACAAAGAGTTAACCATCGCTATACCTCATATCGACCTGTGAGAAATATTATGTAGTGGCGCTGCCTCGTTGTTCTCTTTAACATTAGGTTCGTCCAAAACCCTTGAATAGAGCTGCGCCCCCCAATACCTTGTGGCATGTTGTACCAGTCACCAGTGTCTCCATGCAAGTTCAAAAGATCACCGTTGCATGCTGCTCTATTAGTGCACCCTCCATCGTCCCAGAAATCTGCATATGCTCGCTCTTTCCTGTAGGAACGAAGTCGTAAAGCAGGATACTCTAGAGGGGGGTGAATAGAGTAGGCAGCAGAATATTGCTAATTAAAGCTTGTTAGCAGTTAGATCACAGAAATAATAATAATCACAAGGTAATAAAAGTAAAGAAAAGAGTGATCAGAAGGCAAAATCAAGCACATAGATTTATACTGGTTTCCCTCTTGTGAGGACTAGTCCAGTTGGAAGAACTCTAGCTTCCAGTTGAATCCACTATTGGAAAATCCCACAAGTTTTCATACGAAGTCCTTGCAACTTCTACAGACGCGAGCTTTGATACGAAGAACTCGACCAACTTCAATTTTGAAGAGTCTTTCTTCAATCAAGCCTCTGATTACAATTTTTCTGAAATCTTCTAGACGGCACCGTACCGACAATTTGACTAGAAAATTGTAACTGGCTTGGGATTTGAAAATAGAAGCTTTTTGAAAACTCTTTGGAAGAAACATAAGCTTTAGAAGAGAGAAGATGAAAGTGAATGAGATGATTTGAAATTATCAGAATTCCTCTCTATTTATAGTTTTTCCAAAGACAGAACTCTGACAGAATTTGGGCAGAATTTGGACAGAACTCTTTGTAACAAACCGCAACTGAAGGGTGACCAAGTTCAAAATCAAACGTTCACATAACGTTTACCTTGGCCGAACTCTGGCCGAGTTCTGTCAGGGTTTGGTCAGGTTTATTTAGTGAAAAATGATTTTGACTTTTTGAAAATCCTTCAGAAGCTTTTTGTAAAAGTAGATGTTTTTCAAAAACATAGGTCATTTTAAAATCGATAGGTCAATTTTGAAAAACGATTTTGGATAGCCTATTTGTCAGTACGACTTGGTGTACAATATATTCCTAGACTCAATAAAAATGAAAATTATATTGCGTAAGAAAATACAGTCTTGAGTGGCAAACAAGCTTCGGTCTTGAGCAGTGTCCAAAACGTCTTGAGTATTATATCGAGACAAAGTTTAATCAATTATTAAAATCAGGTTTGACCATGACCAATGGGCCAACAATCTCTCCCATTTTGATAATTGACAAACCTTGACCGATATAACATCTTTGGTCTTTATCAACTCCAAATTGTACCGAGATATAAAAAAATTGTTCATAACCTGTATCCATGACATGTTAGATCTTATTTCTCCTCCGTTGTCACTTAAAAAAATAATTGCAAAGAGAAAGCTCCCCCGAAATATATGCATAAGTTACAATCAGTGAAGAAATACACAAAAAAAATATCACAGACATGGTAAAACAGAAAAAAATTAAATAAGATAAGCAGATAATAATTGTCACAGGCAGTATAAATAGAGGCATGCTAAGATAATAATAAAATCTAAACTGAATAAAATGCTAAATTGAATAAAATGCTAAACTGAAGCATAGAACATGTCCATCAAAAAGTCACAAATCATATCCAAATAAGACTACTGATACTATCTTGGAATGTCAGAGCATTTCCATGTAAACAAAAGACAAAATCATCAATCTCAAAAAGTATGACAGCTCAAAAATCATCCTCATCCTCATCGTCATCAGCTGCAGTGCCAGCATGTCCAGATGGACCAGCTCCAGATGTGTCAGCTCCAGAGGTGTGTGGAGTAGCACCAGAAGTACGATACCAATCGTAAGCATTCTCTGGCTGGAACAGAGAGTAGACCGCCTCATCATCAATGCGGTAACCAGATACAGAAGGGTCTCTAGGAAGAGAGCTACCAGAATGACACGTCTGAGCAAATCGAAGATCAGCAAACTAGTTAGCAATAGCCTGGAACCGAGTCACGTCATGAAACTCATATTCCCTAGAAGTGTCAACAAAGAACGTCTGCATATTCGATAGGTGCTGATGAATACCCTCAAAAGTCATAGGGTAAGACTGAGGAGGAACAGGTGCAGTAGTAGCAGGTGCAGGAGGTGGAGGAGCAGTAGCAAAGCTGCGACGAGAAAGCTTGAGGAACTTGGGCACTGGGTCCAGAGCACAAATGGATAAGTCTATGTCAAAACGCTGAAAGATACGTGGGATAAGCATCGCATAAGATTGCTTGCGGTCTCTTCCGCGACATCTATCCATCATCTGAATGATAGTCATAGGGGCAGAAAAAGGAATCTCCTTAGGAATGTGATATAGGGTAGAGAGTTCTAGTGCAGTGACATCATCTTTTGAAGTAGATTTGGGAATTAGAGTGGAATAGATGATGCGATGTAACTCGTAGTTAAACAAGTTCAAGTTATTGGCCTTGAACTTTCCAGGACGAGCACGTGCGGACGCCCAAAGCTCATTCTTGAAACTAGCAAGAGTCGTGCCCTCGGGAAAATCGAAGTCAGTGATGTCATCGAGCGGGGCACCTTCGTTTGGAAGACCAAAGATTTTTGCTAGCAATGCATCATTGAACTCGATATCGATCCTGCCAACACGAGTTATTACGGTAAAAGTGTCTAACACGAAGTTACAATAGAACAGTCTAATGGCATTAGTAGCTATAGAGAATTATAGGGTAGCAATATGGTGTAACCCTAATGCCTCAAAGTAGGGACGATAATCAGAAAATATAGTCCACTTAATAGGAGAGCCGGTACATATAGTGCGCATAGCAAAATTGACATACCAAAGTAATCTTGGTCGTAAGTTTTGAAGTAAAACTCATCCGACGTGCCGTCATTCGATTGGACCGGAGAAAAAAGAGAATCCGTGTTCGGATCAGAAGACGATGCCTCTTCACTGGCATGGGTCTTCTTCCTCTTGAAAGGATTGAATCCCTTAGGCATTCTTTCCCAAAACTAAGAAACCCTAAAAATTTGAAAGTGGAGGAGAGAAGGATTTATACCTTCCGAGAATTAAGCATGCTATAGAGAATCCAAAATTTGGATGGATCTCTCCACGTAGATTGGAAGAAATGATGTGGAGAAGAACTAGGGTTTGGGGACTTTGGGCGGCTACTCTTGCTGTTTTGATGTAGTTTGGAAGAGATGAAGAAGAGGGGGCCTCGGGTTCTGACTTAAAGACATATATCACCAGCCGAACTCTAGCCGAATTCGGGCCGAATTCGCCTAGGGTTCTCCTGGGTTTTAAAAATAAATTATGGGCCACATCTTTTTCATTAACTCATTTCAAATATTTAATTCAAAATTTAGTAATTTTAAATTTCAAATAATATAATTAATATTATTTTATAAATTAATATTCTTTACTCAGCATCTGTTTCAGATTAATTGTAGGAGTACTATCCTAGCTAACGGAGGTTCACCGGGGAACTCTTAAATATCGCTTCGCTTCGACCGTAGTCGTGGTAACAGACAGACTCTTTTTAGGCTTGTCTCGAAAACAGTTATTGAGTATTGAATAAATTAATTAATAAAACAAAATTAATTAATATTATTGACATCTAAAATTTCTAATTCTCGACGTAAATAATTCAAATGATCTTCCGCTAGAGGTTTTATGAATATGTCAGCTAATTGATTTTGTGTGTCTATATATACAAGGTCTATATCTCCATTTTGTTGATGATCTATAAGAAAATGATGTCGAATATCGATGTGTTTAGTACGAGAGTGACATACTGGATTCTTAGTCAAATTAATAGAACTAGTGTTATCACAGAAAATGGGTATGTGTGTGAAATACAAGCCATAGTCTTCTAAAATTTGCTTCATCCATAAAATTTGTGCACAACAACGTCCTGCGGCGATATACTCAGCCTCTGTTGTTGATAATGCGATAAAATTTTACTTTTTGCTAAACCAAGAGACTAGGGCTTTTCCTAGGAAATGACATGTGCCGCTGGTACTTTTTCTATCTACTTTGCATCCGACAAAATCAGTATCAGAATAACCGGTTAGGTCAAATGACGTGGTTTTGGAATACCATAAGCCGACAGAAGAGGTGCCTTTAAGGTATCGGAAGATACGCTTAACTGCGCACAGATGTGATTCCTTAGGATTGGTTTGAAAACGTGCACACAAGCAAACACTAAACATAATGTCTAGTCGACTAGCAGTTAAATACACTAAGCTATCGATCATACCTCGATACTTACGTATGTCGACGGGTTTGCCTTGTTCATCAATATCAATCTTGGTTGAAGTCGCCATTGGAGTGCTAAGTGGTTTGACTGCTTCCAGGTCGAACTTCTTTAATAGATCTTTTGTGTATTTTGCTTGATTTATGAACGTCCCATTGTTGGTTTGTTTGATTTACAGTCCGAGAAAGAATTTCAGCTCTTACATCATGCTCATCTCAAACTCATTCTACATACACTTTAAAAAGTCTTGACAAAGAGATTCATCAATGGATCCAAAAATAATATCATCTGCATAGATTTGAATCAAAAGAATATTGTTATTCAAAGATTTTATGAATAGTGTAGTGTCAACCTTTCCCTTTGAAAAACAATTGTCAAGTAGAAAAAAGCTTAGACGATCGTACCAAGCACGAGGGGCTTATTTTAAACCGTATAAGGCTTTCTTCAACTTGAAAACATAATCAGAATTTTTAAAATCAGTAAAACCTGGAGGTTGAGCTACATAAACTTCTTCTTTTATAAAACTATTCAAAAATGCGCTTTTAACATCCATTTAAAATAACTTGAAATTATGAAAACATGTAAATGCACATAACATGGGAATGGATTCTAATTTCGTAACTGGGACATAAGTCTCATCGTAGTCGATATCTTCTTCTTGATTGTATCCTTGAGCTACAAGTCGAGCCTTATTACGAGTCACTAAACCATTCTCGTTCAGTTTATTTCGAAAAACCCAACGGATGCTAATGACCGGATAATCAATAGGCTTGGGAACAAGTTCCCAAACTTGATTCTGTTCGAATTGGTTTAATTTCTCTTGCATAGCATCTAACCAAAAATTATCACTACATACTTCTTCAATATTTTTGGGTTCAAACTGCAAAACAAATGCAACACAAGAAGCTATATCTTTATTAGAGGAACGAGTACTTACACCCTTGGTAATCTCACCAATTACCAAGTTCTTTGGATGATCTGCCAAGAATCTTATCTCTTTTGGTGTAACCTCAGGATTGCTGATTCCGGCTTCTTTGCTTGAAAGTTCTGCATCTTTGTGTGAAGGTTTTGTAGTAGCTGTACTTGGTGTAATCACGTCTTCATTGTCGTCATCGTCTGAATGTTGATTTAGTTCATCAAACTTGACATTAATTGATTCTTCGATGATAATGGTTCTCTTATTGAAGACTCTGTACCCTTTGTTCTTTACGACATAACAACGTTCTTGGATTTAAAGGCGGATCAGATAGCTTTGTTCTTTTCATATTCGCTACATACCGTATCCTTCTTGAAAGATATGTCCGGTAAGCCGCGTACCAACTTCTTTGTGGATAGTTTTGAAATTGTGTCCATGTTTGCATGACCGCGTCTCATATGCCATAGTTGACTCTCAATGCTCTTGGCAATCAAGCATCAACCTGCTTTGTTAGCATCTTCTAATAGATAGAAAACATATATGTTGTCTTCCCTGATACCTTTAAAGATAGTACTACCAGTTGAGCTATCAGCTAAACGGCTTATGCTGAGCAGATTATGTTTTAACTCAGTAACTAGACAGACATCTTTAATCACAGGATAGGGAGCCTTACCAATGTCAACGATACCGATTATGTACCCTCTTAAATTATTACCGAAGGAGACGTATCCTTCTTTATTCTTCTTCGACAGTATTGCGAATAATGAAGCATCACCGGTCATGTGCCGTGAGCAACCGTTGTCGAGGATCCATTTGCTTCGAGCATATGAAGGGCGTTCCACCTAAAAAAATTGCAGATGAAACTCTTGGTACCCATTTCTTGTAGGGTCCTGACAGGTTAGTTTTTGGTATCCGTGCATAAATATTTAAATCTATTAAATTTCTAATTCTACATGCAGAGGATATATGACCAATAAGGCCACAATAATAACATTTTGCATGTTGAGTGTTGAAAGTTGTGTGAAGTGCATGATTGGTGGGTTTTGTTTTTCTAGTATAGAAAAATGCATGCCTATTAGTCTTCTTGGGCATAGGTTTGGTATGGTTTGGTCTAACAGTATTTGGTTTGGGTGTGTTTCGATGATTCGATAATTAACACGTGTTAGAATAGGAAGCAACAACTTCAGGCTGTTTTTCTAAACTAATTTTCAACTTTTTGGAGGTGTCATATAATCTAGTGTAGTCAGATGTAAGTGTTTCCATTCTGACTTATGCACACTGGAGATTCTTTCTCTTCTTAGATAGGTCTTCCTTTAACTGGATGATAGTTTGGTCTTTTTCTTCGGATAACTTAATAGTCTCGTGTAACAATAGCTTAATAGATGAAAGCTCACCAGACTTAATAGAAGAGTCATTATTTCTAACATCAGCTAATTGGTCGGTAAGTCTTCCTATCTCACCTTTGTACTCTTTGAGTACCTTCTTAGAGGTTTCATATTTACTATACAGTTTCTTGTAGTCATTTAACAGGTCACTGAAAGCCTCTCCTAATTACTTAAAGGTGAAATCATTATAAGGATCAAACAGAGGATTAGTGGTTACCTGATCGCAAGCCATCAAACATACATTTGCAGCATTATCTGATTGTTCGTCTTCTAAATCGATGGCTTCGTTTTCATGCCATATGCTTGTATTGGCATACTTTCTTGATGTAGATCTCTTTAGGTTGCCTTTGTCATATTTGCTGCTTTTTCTTGTCGATGATGATGCAGTTGGACAATCTTTCTTCATATGTCCTTTCTTCTTACATCCGTAGCAAATAAGATCTTCCTTGTTGTTGTTGTTGTTGCTGTCTTTTGTTCTTCTATTGAATCTCATGAACTTCTTGAATTTTCTTACCAGAAGAGCTTGATCTTCAGAGTCAGAGTCACTGTCATCAGAATCATCTTTGACAGTTCTTCTATGTTGAGCCTTGAGAGCGATCGACTTTTCTGACTTCTTCTTTGGTGTAGCATCTTCAAAGTCTTAAAGTTCTAACTCGTGAGTGAGTAGCTTACCCATGAGTGTTTCTAGAGACATTGTTGAGAGGTCGTTTCCTGCAATGATTGTTGTAGCCTTTGGAATCCAGTTCTTTGTGACAGCTCGCAGAAGTTTGTGAATTTTCTCATGGTTACTGTATTCCTTGCCTAATGAAGATAAAGAATTTACAATATCTAAGAATCTCGTAAACATATGAGTGACTGATTCACTTGGCTTCATTTTGAACGTCTCGTACTCTTGAGTAAGTCTGCTGATCTTTGACTCCTTGACTTGTGTTGTTCCTTCGTGGGTTACTTCGAGAGGTTTCCATACTTCATTTGATGTTGTGCAAGTCAATACCCTGTTGAATTCAGTTCTGTCTAAAGCACAAAACGAAGCGTTAATAGCACGTGCGTCAAGACTGGCCTTTTTCTTTTCATCCTCCGTATATTTATCATGGGATTTTTCAACTAAAACTCCATCAACATTAATACAAAGAGGCTTTTTGTAGCCATCAATAACTATAGACCATAAGTCAAAATCAAGAGATTTTAAGAATAAACTCATCCGTGTTTTCCAATAAGTGTAGTTTGTGCCATCAAACAGTGGAGGTCTGTTTGTGGCTTGGCCTTCACTTGTGAATTTCACAGTTGTCATGTATAATGCTGTGATCTATATAAAAATTAAAAATAACTGAATATAACAACAATTTTACCTTATTTTACCTGTATAACCTGCTCTGATACCAATTATATGAACGAAGTCGTAAAGCAGAATACTCTAGAGGGGGGTGAATAGAGTAGACAGCGGAATATTGCTAATTAAAGCTTGTCAACAGTTAGATCACAGAAATAATAATAATCACAAGGTAATAACAGTAAAGAAAAGAGTGATCAGAAGGCAAACACAAATACATAGATTTATACTGGTTTCCCTCTTGTAAGGACTAGTCCAGTCGGAAGAACTTTAGCTTCCAGTTGAATCCACTATTGAAAAATCCCGCAAGTTTTTATACGAAGTCCTTGCAACTTCTACAGACGCGAGCTTTGATACGAAGAACTCGACCAACTTCAGTTTTGAAGTGTCTTTCTTCAATCAAGCCTTTGATTACAATTTCTCTGAAATCTTCTAGACCGCATCGTACCGGCAAATTGACTAGAGAATTGTAACTGGCTTGGGATTTGAAAATGGAAGCTTTTTGAAAACTCTTTGGAAGAAACGTAAGCTTTAGAAGAGAGAAGATGAAAGTGAATGAGATGATTTGAAATGATCAGAATTCCTCTCTATTTATAGTTTTTCCAAAGACAGAACTCTGACAGAATTCGGGCAGAATTTGGACAGAACTCTTTGTAACAAACCGCAACTGAAGGGAGACCAAGTTTAAAATCAAACGTTCACATAATGTTTACCTTGGCCGAACTCTGGCCGAGTTCTGTCAGGGTTTGGTCAGGTTTATTTAGTGAAAAATGATTTTGACTTTTTGAAAATCCTTCAGAAACTTTTTGTAAAAGCAGATGTTTTTCAAAAACATAGGTCATTTTAAAAATGATAGGTCAATTTTAAAAAACGATTTCGGATAGCCTATTTGCCAGTACGACTTGGTGTACAATGTATTCCTAGACTCAATAAAAATGAAAATTATATTACATAAGGAAATACAGTCTTGAGTGGCAAACAAGCTTCGGTCTTGAGCAGTGTCCAAAACGTCTTGAGTATTATATCGAGACAGAGTTTGATCAATTATTAAAATCAAGTTTGACCATGACCAATGGGCCAACATTTTCTATGATGACGTTAGTCTGGAAGTCATCATGAATGACCTTAGGCAAGGAGGAAACCTCAGATGGCCCTTTAGTGGAACCAGTTTCCAAGTCTGCAGCACTTGGAGCCTCGGTTCCCCTAAGCAGACTTAATGGTATAGAAGTCGTCATTAGGGGTGAGCAACGGTAATCGGTTCAATCCGAACCGAATAACAGACAATCGAATTGGACCAAAAATTGAATAAACAAAACGAAAATCGAACCAAAATGCTCCATAACCGAATCAAATCGAACCGAATTAAATCGGTTTGATTTTCGGTTTATTCGATCTTTTGGTTTATTTGTGCTTTTTTTTAATATATATAGTAACAAAGATGTACCTATTGTAATGCCCCAGTCCCAAAATACGTAGGACTAGGAACGTAGACATGCCAGCCGTATAATAAATATACGTAAGCTGTAAAATGCAGTAGAACCACAACTAATCATATCCACATAAAAGTAAATGAATAAAAGGTATCATATAATGTTAATGAATTGTCTTTGGTACATGTAGTTGGACGGAGACAAATCCACTACCAACTATGAAAAGAAATACATGACAAAAGAAAGAGTTTGGCGAGCGAAGCGAAGACGATCCAAGTGCAATCATCCTCGAAGAAATGGAGATGGTCACGGCTATAGGTAGAGCACCTGCGAAAGATAAGAGCACACACCTGGCGAGATAACCAGGTCCTCAGAGGGACGTAACAAGACACATAATATCTTGCCAATATAACTGAATATAAATTGCTCAAATAAATAAGTCAATTGAATTATAACATGGTCCAGTACACACCTATTGAACTAGCGTACCATCCCCCCAACCAAACATGGACAGAAGATGGTAAACTAATTCACGATGACGTATCTTTCCATGCTATGAATCCAATATGGTATCCGGACCCCGACAAGGTTTAATACCTTCTTATCGAAGTAGTAAGCCACACCTACAACCAAACAAGGACAAGGTGTGGCGAACTAATCCGCGACAAGTTATTGTTCCAAGCCACGGTCAGATACAAGTACCCAAACCAAGAGTACTCATACCTAACGGATAAGGGCGCCTAACCAAATCTAAGTGAATGCAGTTTTAAGAACAGTTCATGGTCGCATGACTACCGGGTCAAGTCAAAAAAATATCAATACAGTACCTCGGTAGCGAGTCACAACACCATATACTATTCCTCAGTATCGAGCGAGTCTATAGCATATGGTCTACCTATCGTTCCTCAGTAGCGAGCGAGTCTACGATAGATAGGGTGGTAGTCAACTTCCAATCATGTTCTTCCCGTCCAATGCCAACTCATAACTGCTAAGTCTTCTAGCATGCAATTCTATTAGCAGTTATTTTCTAACGTACGGCTTATACGTACTGGTGGCCAGCCAGTCACGCATATCCGAGTCCTATATATGACCCACAACAATGTAGTATAAATGTGTCAAGGCCTATGAATGCAACACACAAGGTGGTCCCTTAAATCTAGGTTTAATGTGTAAGAAAAATAATACATAGCAGGAAATATAACTGAACAGTAAGTTCTAACAAGTTATGTCATGTATTACAGTTTATTTTGTATAAAGAAAATAATAAATAATACATGAAATATGAGCTAAAATAAATAAACAGCAAATGGCAAGGTGTCTTGCCTGATAGTACGTCTGGTGTACTGCAATGATCAAGGCTGGCATGGAGTTATGACTTCGGTGTAACAACTATGCAAGGTGACCTCGGATAACGGCACGGACGGTTCCATCGGGTCCAGGACGGTCAAATTAGTTAGGGTCGACATGAAGTAGTACAGAATTCGATCGAAGAAATAGGGAATAATTGAATAGTCATGATCAAAAATCAATTATCGAAGAGTCATACTTAAGGTCAAAAAGTCATACTTAAACTACCATAAATAATATAACAATATATTTTAGAGATATTTAATTATATATCTATATTTTCAAAACTAATCGAAATAATCTTTAGACAAATACTTAGAAACCAAAAATCGGCTTATTTTGTTAACTATAATTCTATGACAAACTATAATTAAATTTCAACAAAATAATAATAATATATAATTTAGATATTCTAATCTAAATCTAGAAAATAAATATTAATATTTAATATATATATTTATATATATAGTTTTATAAAGAATAATAATAATTAGTAATACTATAATACTCTACAATATAGTAATATATAATTTTTTTATTAATGTAAAACCCCTAAATTTTCTACTAAATTTTTTTTTTATTATTAAATTTGGTACGGATTTAAATTTTTGTATTGTACGTCGCGTAGTCGTATTATACGTCGCGCACGAAATTTTAATTTTCGAAATTGCTCGACGAGTGCGATTATGTGCGAGCGTACATATTTTTGAAAATATTATTTTTCTATTTTTAAAGTTTCAAAATAATATACATAATAATTATTTTGTTATTGTTCCAAAATTTCCAAGTTTGTTATTTTATTATAAAGCCTTTCATTTCTCACAATTATTAATAATAAATAATATTTTTATTGTATGCTAGAAAAGCATAATTATGAGAACATCATTTTGTACCTACATACATATTTAGTAATTATTTATTAGTTATTTTAAAATAATAATGTAATTTTCGAAAATAATATTATTAGTATTTTTGGAAATCATATTTTGAAATTATTGTGAAGATTTAAATCTTGATTTGAATTTATGGATTTATTTAAATAGTTAATATTTGAAATTTGATTTATCTCATTTGATTTTGAACTAAAAATTAATTAGATTTAAATTAGATTTTGATTTAAATTTGAATTTGATTGATTTTAAATTAATTATGAAATATCTATTTTGGGTTTTAAATAATCCTAATTCATATCCAATTGGGAATTCCCACATCCTATAAATAGGCATGTACTCCTCCAATATTTTCTTCACAATATTCCTCCAAATTCCATAACTATAGTATGAGTGCATCGTGTCCGTGTCCATCCTTTTCCTTCAAGTACTTTATTACATTTACATCATCCTCTCCCGTATCCGATACACCGGACACCCAATTGAATCCCGTGTCCGTATCGACAAACCGATACGGATGATACAATCAGCCCTAATCCACAAACCATCGCCAGCAACCCCACCAAGTCGGTCACCTCCGATAATTACTACCGTCCCCGACTACGATAGCTCCCATGCCTCCACCACAATTCTGACCACCCCAGACAGACCCCTCGACCAACGTTGGCCACCCGACCCGGCCATGCTCGCCGCCATCACAGATCATCAACACCACCATCGTCGTTGGCCACCACTGAACCCGTCACCACAACTTCGACCTCCAGTGACCACCAACATCACCACCAGCCAACCCATCCCCGGCCACCCCGCCATGGTCAATCTCCAAACCCAAAAAAAATTGGAACCGTAACCCTAAACTCACCTGAGCCGGCCACCTCGCCGCCAACGCGCCGGAAGCAGCGCCCTGCGAGTCCGATCCTCCCGCTCCCCTTCTCCTCCGTAGCTCGGCCGCGTAGCTCCGCCAGCCCCTCCTTTCCTTCGGTCGACCACCGCCCGTATCACCCTCCGCCTACTCCCTCTCCTCCCACGAACGCCGCGGCCAGCACCACCCGTCGGAAAACCCCGTTCCCTCAAGCTCCGCCGTCCCGTTGACCGCGCCGACACGAGCGCGTCGGCCCCATCGAAACCCCCGTCTCTGTTCCCCGCGTCCGCCATCGGCGCAGCCCTCAACGCCCGATCGAACAGCCTCCGCGCCGCGCTCGAGCGTCCTCCGCCGAGCGCTTCTCCGTGGACCGCCCGCCGTTGACCTATGTGACGTCGACCAGCGTCTCGTCGACGATCCGCCGGCCAAGGCCCCAGAGGGCCGCCCCCTTTCTTCCCTCTTCTTCATCTCCGCCGGCCTCTACTCCGCCCCTCCGCTCCGACCGACCGCCTCCCCTCTTCTCTTTCTTCCACCGTCGACGCCTCCATCAAACTCCCCCGTCGCCCCTCTCTCTCTCTCTGCATCCTCTCTCTCTCTAGACCTTCGGCTCACCTTTCTAAAAACTTTTTGTTTTTTTTTCTCTTTCTTTTTAATTGCTGTTGTTCTCCTCGTAAGAGGAGAACACATTGCTTTGTATTATTCTTATTATTATTTTTTCTCTCATTTTGTTTATTAATATTATTATTATTATTATTATTATTATTATTATTATTATTTTAATTATTTGCTATTACTATTAGTACAGGTTGTAACCAGTACATAAAATTAGCTGTTAATTTATATATCTTATTATTATTTTAATCATTTATTATTATTATTATTATTATTATTATTATTACTATTATTATTATTATTATTGCAGCATCCCTTTCCCATTAGCTATTGGTTTGTTAATTTTATTATTATTATTATTCTTATTATTATTATTATTATTATTATTATTATTATTATTATTATAATTACTACTAGTATTAATATTATTGTTATAAATTTCTACTAGTTACATTAGTACTATCATAGTTAAATTTCAAAATAAAGTTATATTAATATTTTCTAAATTATACATATGCAAAAATATAGTATTTATTTGGACTAGATATAATTTCAAAACTAAATTCTGAAAGTTTTATAATATTGCTATATTGTTATTTTAGGGTTATTAGCCTACAGATCATATTTTTACAAAATAAAGTTAAGCCCTAAATAGTTTCTAGATCCATGGTATTTATAATAAATATTTTTCCTATAAATATTTTGACTTATGAAAACTAGTTTTAGGAATTATAAATATTTTCTAAAACTCGTATATATATAAATATTTATTTGATTTTCTCCTGTCCGTATCCAAGTCCTATTGTTCATATTCTTTCGCCCATTTCGAGACTACCTTATGTCCACCCTAACCAATTTGACCCTTCTGGACCCAATGGAACTGTCCGTGCCACCAACAGAGGTCCCCTTGTGCAGTTGTTGCACCGGAGTCACAGTTTGTGCCACCTTGATCATTGCAGCACACCAGGGGTCCTACCAGGCAAGACACCTTGCCCTTACTGTTTAATTTCTTGCTCAATATCATGCATATTTTTTTTACTTATTCTAGAAAATATAAATTGTACTTGCAAATTATTATATTTTAGTTGCATTTGGCCTAGAGTTAAGGGACTACCTTTGTTTGTGTCGCATTCATTGGCCCTGACACTTGTGTATCACGAGTCACGAGTCTCATACAGATCTCGGACGTACGTATCGACTGGCTATCGGTGCACACATGCCGTGCTTTAGGCAATAACTGCTAAATAGTTATGGTTGTCTAGAAGACTTAACGACTTAGCAGTTATTAGGAATGTCGTGATGTGGATTCAGCACGAGTAGTGCATGGGGAGGGTGAAGACAGTTACTAGGCGCAGGGGATTTCACACCTTTACTTTTCTCTAGCTGCCATTTGTGACTCAGTCGAGAGCTAGTGGCCGTGCATTTATTTACTTTTCTCTAGATGCCACTAGTGCCTCGGTTGAAACACAAATGTGCCGTGCATTTACTTTCCTCTAGCTGCCGTTAGTGACTCACCCAAGAGCTAGTGGCCGTGCATTTATTTTTCTCTAGCTGCCCCTTAGTTCTCGCTCGAGTGCTAATGGGCCGTGCATTTACTTTTCTCTAGACGCCACTAGTGCCTTGGTTGAAACGCTAATGTGCCGTGTTTCTAGCTTCGGGAGCCCTTGTGTGGAACGTTGTCTTCAAATTACATGATCACATAGAATGGTTAAGGACCTTTATTTTAGTAGTCACATATACTTTTCTGTTGAGCTTTATTTATTCAGTTATTGGCATGATATTATGTGTCTTGTTACGTCCCTCTGAGGACCTGGTTATCTCGCCAGGTGTGTGCTATTGTCTTTCGCAGGTGTTCTAGCTCTAGTCGTGATCATCGCTATTTCTTCGAGGATGATTGCATTTGGACCGTCTTCGTTTTGCTCGCCAAAAATCTTTCTATTGTTATGTATTTCTTTTCATCGTTGGTAGTGGATTTGTCTCCGCCCAAATACGTGTAACAAATGACAACTTCATGGTTGATTATATGATATCATTTATTCATATATTTTTGTGTGAATGAGATTAGTATAGTTCTACTGTATTTTACAGCTTATGTATCCTTACGAGGCCTATGTACTTCGTATGAATACAGCTGGCATGTCTACATTTCTAGTCCTACGTACTTTGGGGATTGGGGCGTTACTTGTTTTTGTGGTGGCCCATGCAGGTCCAGATAAATTATTTGGTTACTTTACCGTACCAAGCAAGCCTGCGAATAGGATTAGAAGTCTAGGATCTCATCCACATGCTTGACCTCTTTCCTCGATTCAATATTCGAACTACCGTTCGACTCATCAATTGCATCTTGCTTGATTCCTTCTATCATAATTATTATCTTTACTTCGTGCTTACTAGAGATTGACCCTACTAGTTAGATGTCCCAAAAACCTTTAGCTTAATTCTTTAAGTTGGGTAGAACACCCCACGACCTGACACACCCTTGACCATTAAGGGAATACCAATGGTATTATCTAGACCCTAGAGACTAGAGGAATTTAAACCATTTGGTCAACCAAGCCTTGGTCAATAAAACCGTAGAATGATGGTATAGGAATAAACAAGACTTAGATTTCATGACTCTTAGGCTATTCATATTTGTTCTTTATTTCAATCTTAATCTCGTGCCTGTATTTTTACCACCTTGACTAATGTTGCTACTATAATCTAGTTTTGCAAACTCATCCATTTATCGAGTTTGTTCATGACTTATGTTATTGAGCGCGCTCACTAACATATTGTCTAATCAGAACCGGTGCATGATGGTCTGATCAACCGAGTGTACTTTGGTTCGCTTTTATCTATCATTCTACGTGGATGGGGACATAACTAAACTTGTCCTCTAGAGTCCCATCCGCGACTGCCTTGACAACTCCCCTTGAATTATTCGTTCGCCTTTGAACCACGTGTTCGTATTTGATAAACGCCTCCTACGAACTCTATATCGCTTTCGCCTTCACCTATTTTAGAAGGACGAAATCATTTTACAAGAACTTCCTCTAGCCTTCCTATTGATTACGACCATACCACATTATTTTCTTTGATCTAGATCGCAATTTCTTACGGCATAATTTTGTTATTAATTGATCCCCACCGATACCCCCTTGCGTCTTCTCACCCCATACTAATTTTTAATTTCGAGGACGAAATTCTTTTAAGTTGGGTAGGATGTAAAACCCATAAATTTTCTACTAAATTTGTTTTTATTATTAAATTTGGTACGGATTTAAATTTTTGTATTGTACGTCGCGTAGTCGTATTATACGTCGCGCACGAAATTTTATTTTTCGAAATTGCTCGACGAGTGCGATTATGTGAGAGCGTGCATATTTTTGAAAATATTATTTTTCTATTTTTAAAGTTTCAAAATAATATACATAATAATTATTTTGTTATTGTTCCAAAATTTCCAAGTTTGTTATTTTATTATAAAGCCTTTCATTTCTCACAATTATTAATAATAAATAATATTTTTATTGTATGCTAGAAAAGCATAATTATGAGAACATCATTTTGTACCTACATACATATTTAGTAATTATTTATTAGTTATTTTAAAATAATAATGTAATTTTCAACATTAATATTATTAGTATTTTTGGAAAGCATATTTTGAAATTATTGTGAAGATTTAAATCTTGATTTGAATTTATGGATTTATTTAAATAGTTAATATTTGAAATTTGATTTATCTCATTTGATTTTGAACTAAAAATTAATTAGATTTAAATTAGATTTTGATTTAAATTTGAATTTGATTGATTTTAAATTAATTATGAAATATCTATTTTGGGTTTTAAATAATCCTAATTCATATCCAATTGGGAATTCCTACATCCTATAAATCGGCAGGTACTCCTCCAATATTTTCTTCACAATATTCCTCCAAATTCCACAACTATAGTATGAGTGCATCGTGTCCGTGTCCATCCTTTTCCTTCAAGTACTTTATTATATTTACATCATCCTCTCCCGTATCCGACACACCGGACACCCAATTCAATCCCGTGTCCGTATCGACAAACCGATACGGATGATGCAATCAGCCCTAATCCACAAACCATCGCCAGCAACCCCACCAAGTCGGTCACCTCCGATAATTACTACCGTCCCCGACTACGATAGCTCCCATGCCTCCACCATAATTCTGACCACCCCAGACAGACCCTCCGACCAACGTTGGCCACCCGACCCGGCCATGCTCGCCGCCATCACAGATCATCAACACCACCATCGTCGTTGGCCACCACTGAACCCGTCACCACAACTTCGACCTCCAGCGACCACCAACATCACCACCAGCCAACCCATCCCCGGCCACCCCGCCATGGTCGATCTCCAAACCCAAAAAAATTGGAACCGTAACCCTAAACTCACCTGAGCCGGCCGCCTCGCCGCCACCGTACCGAAAGCAGCGCCCTGCGAGTCCGATCCTCCCGCTCCCCTTCTCCTCCGTAGCTCGGCCGCGTTGCTCCGCCAGCCCCTCCTTCCCACCGGTCGACCATCGCCCGTATCACCCTCCGCCTACTCCCTCTCCTCCCACGAACGCCGCGGCCAGCACCACCCGTCGGAAAACCCCGTTCCCTCAACCTCCGCCGCCACGTTGACTGCGCCGACACGAGCGCGTCGGCCCCGCTCGAAACCCCCGTCTCTGTTCCCCGCGTCCGACATCGGCGCAGCCCTCAACGCCCGATCGAACAGCCTCCGCACTGCGCTCGAGCGTCCTCCGCCGAGCGCTTCTCCGTGCACCGCCTGCCGTTGACCCATGTGACGTCGACCAGCGTCTCGTCGATGATCCGTCGGCCAAGGCCCCAGAGAGCCGCCCCCTTTCTTTCCTCTTCTTCATCTCCGCCGGCCTCTACTCTGCCCCTCCGCTCCGACCGACCGCCTCCCCTCTTCTCTTTCTTCCACCGCCGACGCCTCCATCAAACTCCCCCGTCGCCCCTCTCTCTCTCTGCATCCTCTCTCTCTCTCTCTCTCGACCTTCGGCTCCCCTTTCTAAAAACTTTTTGTTTTTTTTTCTCTTTCTTTTTAATTGCTGTTGTTCTCCTCGTAAGAGGAGAACACATTGCTTTGTATTATTCTTACTATTATTTTTTCTCTCATTTTGTTTATTATTATTATTATTATTATTATTTTAATCATTTGCTATTACTATTAGTACAGGTTGTAACCAGTACATAAAATTAGCTGTTAATTTATATATCTTATTATTATTTTAATCATTTATTATTATTATTATTATTATTATTATTATTATTGTTATTATTATTACTATTATTATTATTATTATTATTGTAGCATCCCTTTCCCATTAGCTATTGGTTTGTTAATTTTATTATTATTCTTATTCTTATTCTTATTATTATTATTATTATAATTACTACCAGCATTAATATTATTGTTATAAATTTCTACTAGTAACATTAGTACTATCATAGTTAAATTTCCAAATAAAGTTATATTAATATTTTCTAAATTACACATATGCAAAACTATAGTATTTAGTTAGACTAGATATAATTTCAAAACTAAATTCTGAAAGTTTTATAATATTGCTATATTGTTATTTTAGGGTTATTAGCCTACAGATCATATTTTTACAAAATAAAGTTGAGCCCTAAATAGTTTCTAGATCCATGGTATTTATAATAAATATTTTTCCTATAAATATTTTGACTTATGAAAACTAGTTTTAGGAATTATAAATATTTTCTAAAACTCGTATATATATAAATATTTATTTGATTTTCTCCTGTCCATATCCAAGTCCTATTGTTCATATTCTTTCGCCCATTTCGAGACTACCTTATGTCCACCCTAACCAATTTGACCCTTCTGGACCCAATGGAACTGTCCGTGCCACCAACAGAGGTCCCTTTGTGCAGTTGTTGCACCGGAGTCACAGTTTGTGCCACCTTGATCATTGCAGCACACAAGGCGTCCTACCAGGCAAGACACCTTGCCCTTACTGTTTAATTTCTTGCTCAATATCATGCATATTTTTTTACTTATTCTAGAAAATATAAATTGTACTTCCAAATTATTATATTTTAGTTGCATTTGGCCTAGAGTTAAGGGACTACCTTTGTTTGTGTCGCATTCATTGGCCCTGACACTTGTGTATCACGAGTCACGAGTCTCATTAGATCTCGGACGTACGTATCGACTGGCTATCGGTGCACACATGCCGTGCGATAGGCAATAACTGCTAAATAGTTATGGTTGTCTAGAAGACTTAGCGACTTAGCAGTTATTAGGAATGTCGTGATGTGGATTCAGCACGAGTAGTGCATGGGGAGGGTGAAGACAGTTACTAGACGCAGGGGCTTTCACACCTTTACTTTTCTCTAGCTGCCATTTGTGACTCAGTCGAGAGCTAGTGGCCGTGCATTTATTTACTTTTCTCTAGATGCCACTAGTGCCTTGGTTGAAACACAAATGTGCCATGCATTTACTTTCCTCTAGCTGCCATCAGTGACTCACCCAAGAGCTAGTGGCCGTGCATTTATTTTTCTCTAGCTGCCCCTTAGTTCTCGCTCGAGTGCTAATGGGCCGTGCATTTACTTTTCTCTAGACGCCACTAGTGCCTTGGTTGAAACGCTAACGTGCTATATTTCTAGCTTCGAGAGCCCTTGTGTGGAACGTTGTCTTCAAATTGCATGATCACATAGAATGGTTAAGAACCTTTATTTTAGTAGTCACATATACTTTTCTGTTGAGCTTTATTTATTCAGTTATTGGCATGATATTATGTGTCTTGTTACGTCCCTCTGAGGACCTGGTTATCTTGCCAGGTTTGTGCTATTATTTTTCGCAGGTGTTCTAGCTCTAGCCGTGATCATCGCTATTTCTTCGAGGATGATTGCATTTGGACCGTCTTCGTTTCGCTCGCCAAAAATCTTTCTATTGTTATGTATTTCTTTGCATCGTTGGTAGTGGATTTGTCTCCGCCCAACTACATGTAACAAATGACAACTTCATGGTTGATTATATGATATCATTTATTCATATATTTTTGTGTGGATGAGATTAGTATGGTTCTACTGCATTTTACAGCTTATGTATCCTTACGAGGCCTATGTACTTCGTATGAATACAGCTGGCATTTCTACGTTTCTAGTCCTACGTATTTTGGGGATTGGGGCGTTACATACATATATACATACTTACTGTATATAAGAGTAACAAATAATAAAAAACAACATACATACTTACTGTATATAAATGTAACAAATAATAAATAAATAAATAAATAAACAAAAAAACAAAAGGAAGAAAATACACTAGGAATGTTGTTCACTCCTGCCCTTTTTTTGGAGAGAACCAAAAGAGCCCAAATTACAGAGAGAGAGAGGAGCGGAGAGCGTGAGCTAGGGAATCGAGAGAAGCGGAGGAGAGAGGAAGGAGAAGCTGAGAGAGGGGGAGAGTCGGAGGAAGGAAGAGCAGAGAGGGATATGAGGCTCGGGCGGCCAGGGGCGCGGCGGAGGAACGGCGGACGCGAAGGGGTCTCGCCGGAGTCGGAGAAGAGAGGGAATAGGGAGGTGGAGTGGCGGAGCTGCGGGAGAGCTCGGCGGAGGAGGGCGACGCTGGCAAGGTCGATCGACGGAGGGTTTGGGGAGTTGACGGTCGGGGCGGTCGGCCGTAGAGCTACAGCGGCGCGCTAGAGGTTCGGCGCACGCGCGACGGCGGCTCCAGGTTGTCGGAGCTGCCCTGCTGGCCGTAGGACTACGACGCGACTCGCGGTGGAGGGCGCCGGCGGCGAGCGGAGGTGAGTTTAGATTTAGGGTTTTTCTTTTCTTGTGTTTTGGGTGACGGTGACGGTCGGTGATGGCCGGTCGACAAGGGTGGCGATTCTGGTTTGAGTGGTGGTGGCGCTCGGCTAAGGTAGCCGGAGTTTGGGTTGGTGTCGGTTGTGGGGTTTTGTCGGATGGCTCGGCTGGTCGGGTCGGGGTGTGATGGTGATGGCTGGTAGCGATAGGGACATCTCCGTGGTGGTGACGGGTGTTCCAGGGGTGGAGGCCAAGGCGGTGATGGCCACAGGGTGGCAGAATTTTTTGTCGTGGACGGAGGAACGGTGGTGATGTTGGGGTTAGACGGTGGAGGTGGTGCTGGGATTGGCAGAGGGTGGAGGTGGCTGTGGTGATGGTGGTTGGCCGGTGTTTGGCCGGGGACGACAGGTGGTTGGAAGAGGGAGTGGGGACGCGGAGGTTGACAGGGAGCGGGGTTGTCGGGGAGCTGCTGTGTCTTGTTGGCGGAGGTGGGTGGTTGCTGTCCGGTGGAGAAGCGGCTGTAGCCAAGCTAGATGGCGCCGGTAGGAGACGATCGCAGGATGAAGTTAGGATTAGGGTCAGGCTTTTGTATTGGAGTCGGGTTGGTTACGTCATATCGGGGGTGTCCGACTCGACGGAGAGGATGGGTTGCTGTCGAGAGGTCGTGTCCGGGCTTGTCGGACACATAGGAATGTAATTGTAAAAAAAGAATAAGGTAATGGAAAGACACCCGGGGTCAGACCCGAGGCCGTCACGGCTGACACGGAAGATGTTGAACACAGACACGAGGCACGCACATTATGGTAGAATTTGTGGAGAAATTTTTGTGAATGGTAGAAATATATGGATGAGTATCTCTTCTTATATAGGAGGTGGAAATTTTCAGTTGGATAAGGATTAGAATTTATTTAAACATAATTAGATAATTCAATTATTAAATTAAATCCATTCAAAAATTTCAAATCCAAATCTAAATCAATTTAAATATAATTACATTCTATCTTTCAGTTTAAAATCAAATAAGATAAATCAACTTTCAAATATAGATATTAATTTAACTATTTAAATAAATCCATAAAATCAAATCAAGATTTTAAATTGCCACAAAAATTTCAAAATATGTTTTCCAAAAATACTAATAATAGTAATTTCGAAAATTATATTATTATTTAAAAATAAACTAATAAAATATATATGTATGCACAAAGAATATTATTTATTATTAATAACTGTTATAAACGAAAGACTTTTTATAAATAAAATAAACAAAATAATGGACTTGGAAATGTTGGTACGATAGCTAAAATAAATATTACATATATTATTTTGAAACTATAAAAATAGAAAAAATATTTTTCTAAAAATATGTACGCTCGCACATATTTGCACTCGTCGAGCAATTACGAAAACGAAATTTCGTGCGCGACGTACAATGCAACTACGCAACGTATAAATACAAAATATAAATCCGTACCAAATTTATTTTTTTTAAAAATAGTAGAAATTTAGGGGTTTTACATCATACCCAACTTAAAAGAATTTCGTTCTCAAAATTTAGAAATTAGTAGGGGGTGAGAAGTCACAAGAGGTATCGATAAGAAAATATGATCAAGTTATTGGGCGAGGCAAGAAATAACGTTCAACATAAACATACGATTAGTAAGTCGTAGCTTAGGTCATAGAAATAATATTACGGATAGGGTTATAGATAAGGAATGAGGGTCATGAGTTTAAAAGCAACACTTAAAAGGTTTAAAGTTAATCAAGATTATCATGCAATAAAGAATAGCATGGTATCAAGAGAAATAAATTTGAGAACTTAAAGACATGGTTCCTTGAGAGTAGGTTGAGGGCACGATTAAGAGAACGAACTAGATTCACTCCTAAATTAAGCGATTTAGAAGGTCATGATAGGGCCGGGAAAAAGGACGAGTAGTTTAAGACGAAGATATAGCAACATCGAGTGATAATGGTCATAGGTGATAGGATAGCTAGAGGAATTTCTAGCACAACGCCTTCGTCCTTCTAAAATAGGTGAAGGCGAAATAAGGAGTTCAAAAGATAATATTATCGAATACGAATACGTGGTTCAAACACGACCGAATATTTTCAAAAGAATTGTCAAGCAGTCATGGATGGGATTCTAAAGGCCAAGTTTAATTATGTTCCATCCACGTAGAATAATAGACAAATGCGAACCAAAGTGCACTCGGTTGATCAGACCATCATGCACCGGTTCTGATTAGACAATATGTTAGTGAGCGGCCGCTCAATAGCATATGCCTTGATCAAGCTCGATAAAGAATTAGCTTGCAAAAACTAGACTATATTAGCATCATTAGTCTAGATAGTAAAAAACATAGGCATGTGAGATTAAGATTGAAAGAAAGCAGAATTAGTTTAAACTCCTTACGATTCTAAGTCATATCCTGTGTTGGTCTCTATACAGTCGTCCTATAGGCTGGGTTAGGGTCCTCTAAATTCTAGAATCTAAGTAAACTTGTGAATATAGGTCACAAGGATAAAGGGATTGCTAAGTCATAAGGCATTCTACCAAACTTAAAAGAATTAAACTAATGGTGTTGGAGCAATGGAAATATGTCTATCTAATAGGGGTACCCTTCCTAACCTCGAGCAAGCACGAAGGGAAGATAAGAATAGCAATGGAAGGAATCAAGCAAGATGCAATCGATGAGTCGAACGGTAGTTTGAATTTAAAATCGAGGAAAGAGGTCAAGTATGTGGATGAGATCCTAGACTTCTAATCCTATTCGCAGGCTTGCTTGGTACGGTAAAGTAACCAAACAATTTATCTTGACCTGCATGGGCCACCACAAAAACATGTAACGCCCCAGTCCCAAAATATGTAGGACTAGGAATGTAGACATGCCAACCGTATAATAAATATACGTAAGCTGTAAAATACAGTAGAACCACAACTAATCACATCCATACAAAAATAAATAAATAAAAGGTATCATATAATGATAAAGAATTGTCTTTGGTACATGTAGTTGGGCGAAGATAAATCTACTACCAACTATAAAAACAAATACATGACAAAAGAAAGAGTTTGGCGAGCGAAGCGAAGACGATCCAAGTGCAATCATCCTCGAAGAAATGGAGATGGTCACGGCTATGGCTAGAGCACCTGCGAAATACAAGAGCACACACCTGACGAGATAACCAGGTCCTCAGAGGGACATAACAAGACACATAATATCATGCCATGATATAACTGAATATAAATTGCTCAAATAAATAAGTCAATTGAATTATAACATGGTCCAATACACACCTATTGAACTAGCGTACCATCCTCCCAACCAAACAAGGACAGGAGATGGTAAACTAATTCATGATGACTTATCTTTCCATGCTATGAATCCAATATGGTATCCGGACCCCAACAAGGTTCAATACATTCTCATCGAAGTAGTAAGCTACACCTACAACCAAACAAGGACAAGGTGTGGCAAACTAATTCGCGACAAGTTATTGTTCCAAGCTATGGTCAGATATCAGTACCCAAACCAAGAGTACTCATACCTAACGGATAAGGGCGCCTAACCAATCTAAGTGAATACAATTTTAAGAACAGTTCATGGTCGCATGACTACCGGGTCAAGTCAAGAAAATATCAATACAGTACCTCGGTAGCGAGTCACAACACCATATACTATTCCTCAGTATCGAGCGAGTCTATAGCATGTAGTCTACCTATCGTTCCTCAGTAGCGAACGAGTCTACGATAGATAGGGTGGTAATCAACTTTCAATCATGTTCTCCCCGCCCAATGCCAACTCATAACTGCTAAGTCTTCTAGCATGCAATTCTATTAGCAGTTATTTTCTAACGCACGGCTTATACGTACTGGTGGCCAGCCAGTCACGTATGTCCGAGTCCTATATGTGACTCACAACAACGTGGTATAAATGTGTCAAGGCCTATGAATGCAAAACACAAGGTGATCCCTTAAATCTAGGTTTAATGTGTAAGAAAAATAATACATAGCAGGAAATATAACTGAACAGTAAGTTCTAACAAGTTATGCCATCTATCACAGTTTATTTTACATAAAAAAATGAATAATGCATGAAATATGAGCTAAAATAAATAAACAACAAATGGCAAGGTATCTTGCCTGATAGTACGCCTGGTGTACTGCAATGATCAATGCTGGCATGGAGTTATGACTTCGGTGTAACAACTATGTAAGGTGACCTCGGATAACGGCACGGATGGTTCCATCGGGTCCAGGACGATCAAATTAGTTAGGGTCGACATGAAGTAGTACAGAATTCGATCAAAGGAAATTGGGAATAATTGAATAGTCATGATAAAAAATCAATTATCGAAGAGAAATTTGGGGATAAATATTTATAACAATTATAATATATATATATATATATATATATATATATATATATATATATATATATATATATATATATATGAAAAACTTTACATAATATTATGAAAACATAGAAAATCATTACGGGGTTAGAACCCTAATTTTGGAAAGTATTAGGATAATAATTTTTAAGGTCAAAAAGTCATACTTAAACTACCATAAATAATATAACAATATATTTTAGAGATATTTAATTATATATCTATATTTTCAAAACTAATCGAAATAATCTTTAGACAAATACTTAGAAACCCAAAAATTAGCTAATTTTGTTAACTATAATTCTATGACAAACTGTAATTAAATTTCAACAAAATATTAATAATATATAATTTAGATATTCTAATCTAAATCTAGAAAATAAATATTAATATTTAATATATATATATATAGTTTTATAAAGAATAATAATAATTAGTAATACTAAAATACTCTACAATATAGTAATATATAATGCATATATACATACTTGCTGTATATAAGAGTAACAAATAATAAAAAACAACATACATACTTACTGTATATAAAAGTAAAAAATAATAAATAAATAAATAAACAAAAAAAAACAAAAGAAAGAAAACACAGTAGGAATGTTGTTCATTCCTGTCTTTTTTTTGGAGAGAACCAAAAGAGCCCAAATTACAAAGAGAGAGGAGCGGAGAGCATGAGCTAGGGAATCGAGAGAAGCGGAGAAGAGAGGAAGGAGAAGCTGAGAGAGGGGGAGAGTCGGAGGAAGGAAGAGCGGAGAGGGAGATGAGGCTCGGGGGCTAGGGGCGCGGCAGAGGAACGGCGGACGCGAAGGGGTCTCGCCGGAGTCGGAGAAGAGAGGGAACGAGGAGGTGGAGCGGCGGAGCTGCGGGAGAGCTCGGCCGAGGAGGGCGGCGCTGGCTGGGTCGATCGGAGGAGGGTTTGGGGAGTCCACGGTCGGGGCGGTCAGCCGCAAAGCTACGGCGGCGCCTGGAGGTTCGGCGCACGCGCGGCGGCGGCTCCAGGCTGTCGGAGCTGCCCTGCTGGCCGTAGGACTACGATGCGACTCTCGGTAGAGGGCGCCGGCGGCGAGCGGAGGTGAGTTTAGATTTATGGTTTTTTTTCTTGTGTTTTGGGTGACGGCGGCGGTCGGTGATGGCCGGTCGACGAGGGTGACGGTTCTGGTTTGAGTGGTGGTGGCACTCAGCCAAGGTGGCCGGAGTTTGGGTTGGTGTCGGTTGTGGGATTTTGCCGGATGGCTCGGCTGGTCGGGTCGGGGTGTGATGGTGATGGTTGGTGGCGATGGGGACATCGTCGTGGTGGCGACGGGTGTTCCAGGGGTGGAGGCCAAGGCGGGTGATGGCCACAGGGTGGCAGAATTTTTTGCCGTGGGCAGAGGAACGGTGGTGATATTGGGGTTAGACGGTGGAGGTGGTGCTGGGATTGGCAGAGGGTGGAGGTGGCTGTAGTGATGGTGGTTGGCCGGTGTTTGGCCGAAGACGACAGGTGGTTGAAAGAGGGAGTGGGGATGCGGTGGTTGACAGGGAGCGGGGTTGCCGGGGAGCTGCTATGTGCAGTTGGCGAAGGTGGGTGGTTGCTGTCCGGGTGGAGAAGCGGCTGTAGCTAAGCTAGATGGCGCCGGCAGGGGACGACCGCAAGATGAAGTTAGGATTAGGGTCAGGCTTTTGTGTTGGAGTCGAGTTGGTTACGTCGTATCGGGGGTGTCCGACACGACGGAGAGGATGGGTTGCTGTCGATAGGTCGTGTCCGGGCTTGTCGGACACATAGGAATGTAATTGTAAAAAAAGAATAAGGTAATGGAAAGACATCCGGGGTCGGACCCGAGGCCGTCACGGCTGACACGGAAGATGTTGGACACAGACACAAGGCACGCACATTACTTGTGAAAAGAGGTTTGTGGTTTGTGTGTCGACAAGGGACTGTTGTGAGGGTTCAAAACTGAGAACAAAAGCTAATTATTTAACTATGGGACTATACCATATTTATATACATATATACATATATTTATCATAAAGTAAAATACATGTATATATAGGCATATACACAAATACACATATAAGTAAAGGAAGTTGGCCACTCGAAGGGGGAATGAAACTCGACTCTGAGATTGCGTATCTCGACTAACTCACCAATGTATCTATTTATATACATATAGCTATATATATGAAATACACACACACACACACACACACACACACACACACACACACACACATATATATATATATATATATATACACATAAAGAGGAAAAACCCAATATATACATAAATAGTAAATAAAATAGAGTATAAACCCAACGACCACTCCCCGCATGTCCAGAACCTAATTAACCTATAATAAACTCAGAAATTATAACTAAAATATCAGGAAATCAAATTATGACAAAAATCAATTATATATATATATATATATATATATATATATATATAAAAATATATATATATATATATATATATATATATATATATTCGAAATATATATATTCAAAAAAATATATATATATATATATATATTCGAAACCCGAAATCTCAACTCGAGACCCAAATCGCAAAATATCCAACTAAAACCCGCGAAACTTGGCAATCACGATGGTGTCTATGTGTGTGACGTGCTCGAGTACTTACGGGGTCGAACCCGTGTTCGTATCGTGTCCACGGAGTGTGTATCGGAAAATCGAATACGCGCATCAAATGAATCGGTGCGAGTTCGATTTCTCGCTCGATTTCGAACCGTTTCTCGTGAAACTTTGCGTACACCTAGGCTAACATGTCCCCGACCTACTGGCCGAGTTAGCATGCAGCCAAGTGTCGTGTCCGACGTGCACGAAGCCCGTGTCCACGTGCAGCCTGTGCGCATGTGCACAGAAAGTGCACATCGTCGTGCACGCGGGACGACGAGTCTAGGGACTCGTGTGTCCCACCACACATGTCGTGGTCGTGTCCTAGGATATGCTAGGTATAGGGCTACACGTAGGACACATCGGATCGAGTCCACGTGTCGGCACGAGGAGCATGTTAGCGGCGGCTGTGCGCGTGCGTGTGTCGACCCGTACGGTCATGAACTCTCACTCGATTCGAATCGAAACAACACGAAACTTGGGGGACATGTCCACGAATGTTACCCCCACCTATACGCCAAGTGGCACGCGGCCACGTGGCCTGTACATCGCACAAACAACACACGGCAGCAGGGCACGCGCACGGCCTACGCGTGCAGCGTGTTCGTGTCCTGTCTGGACACGGACACGAGCCTGATTCGAAACGCAAACTATGGTGTCGTGATCCCTACATCTAGGGCTATCCAAATATATAAATAGTTTCGTAAATTATCAAGTTTCAATCCATTGAGTAATTTCATCGAACACCTACGTTGTAGCTCCGATACGTGTCCGATACGCACATCGAACAGACACGAAATCGAACGAAACTAATCCTATAGGTCGAGGGTACCTAGATGCATGCTCTAATAAAGAAAAATTAGCACAAACAATAGTAGAACGAGATTTACCTATTGAGAGTTGGAATCTCAAAAAAAGGGAATCCTCGAGCGCTTGACGACCAGTTTCTCCCAAGCAAATGCCTCCAAATCCTTGCTAGCAATGCTCCAGCAAGTTTTTCTCCTCCCCATGGTCGCAACGCAATTCGTTTGAGGTGAATCGGATGCCGGATGAAAAAGTTAGGGTTTTTGGAGAAGAGAGAAACTAGGGTTTGCACTTGTGACGGCTACAAACCAAAGCACAATGATATGAAGGGGGATGCTGTGGCCGGCCAAGGGGGCTTGGTTAGGGTTAGGGTTTGCTCATGGGCCAATTGCACTCCTCAAGTTGCTAAAAAGGCCCATGTCAAAAAGGCTAAAAAGGCTTTATGGAAAATAGCTTAAAAAATAATTTAATAGCTTCCTAATTTGGACATTGGTCCTAAAATAAAATCTAAAAGGCCAAGGATAATTCTAAATGCATGGTTAGTCTTCTACTCATGATTTACTAAGGTTAGACCACTTTCTACAACTCAAAACACCAATCACAGCTATAAAAGCAATCACTCTAATTAATAAATTAATAAAATAAAAAATAAAAAAACATCAAATTAGCACATAATGACTAGAATACCCTTAATTAGAAAAAATGAGTGTGACACATGAAAATCCAAAGGATGATCCGAATGGGACACAAAATACCTTTTGTGAACTTTCGGATTATCCGACGGACATCCGCGAAAATTCGACGGATAATTTGAATTATTTTTGTTCAGAATCCAACGGTCGGATCTGTCACATCAGTGAGCCCAACAGCTTTTTTATAGCCGTTGTCATATGCAGGCAGATGATCCGACAGACTTTCGCAAAAATTCGACGGATCTTCCGTCAGCCGATTGAAAGTTGCATTATTTGTACTTTTCATTACATTGGTTATAAATAGCCTTGAACCCTTTCATTCAAGGTTGATACTTTGAGCCTAAAAATTTTATTCTACCAAAGCCTATCCATGAAAAACTCTACCAAAGCTTTTATTTGTCTATCCACAAATTGTGTTAGAGTGTTCTTGAGTTGTAAAAGTGAGATATTCATCTTTATTATAAGAAGATCAAAACCATCTTGCAAAGAGGTTGAAGTTGGAGAGTTTTTAGATCAAAGCTCTACTAAAGTTGGAGAGTCTTCGGATCAAAGCTCTCGTGTATTGAAGTTGAAGAGGCCTTCGGATAAAAGGTCTCGTGTAAGAAGTTTGTGAGCTTCAGATCAAAGCTCATGTTGTACTATTTGCGATAATCATTGATTAAAGCCGGAGAGAGTTCCGAGACTGGAGTATCCCAAGATAGGATACCATGATACATTGGGTGTCAGTATTTTTATTGCTTCTTCTCTTGCACTCTTAATCTTTAAATTGCCTATTAGCAATCGTTTAGTGCTTGATTAGTAAGCTTGACCCTATTCACCCTCCTAGGGTGCTTTCAATTTTGATATGAAGATTTGAGATAAACAAACTCTAAGAACATGATATAGTGTTGACTTGAAACAAGAATCTATATTGATCCTAAGTCTAGTGATTCATCGGTGTCCAAACTAATTCCTATGTCCTCTTAGGCACTAAAACAATCATAATATAATTTCTTCTTTATAATGATGCAAATTTAGGGACCATGTTTGGATCTAACTTGAGTACATTTTAGGCAATAATCTCAAGACTCGGGATCAGGTTGTGGTAGGTTGGCATGGTGCTTAGTAGTCCGATCTTTTTTCCTGCAGGGAATAAAATTATATCGCTTAATACATATGAGTTTTGAAAATAACCGTAAAGCCGTAAGAAAATCAATAGTAATAAATAGACCAATACACTTTTCCACCGTTAGAAGTACCTTTGACATGTGATCGGTCTGGGGTGCTACACCGCACGGTCTACGATATCTACTTGCAGAATATAAACACTGTCTACGATGTCTACTGCAGAAAATAAACAATGTCTACGATATCTACTGCATAAAATAAACAATGTCTACGATGTCTACTGCATAAAATAAACACTGTCTACAAGATCTACAATGTCTACGATATCTACAATGTCTACGATATCTACAATGTCTACGATATCTACAATGTCTACGATATCTACAATATCTACAGTCTGATCACACATCCTTGGTACTTCTCATTCCCGACTCAACAATTTATAATAGAGTATAAAAATCACATAACCAATGACTAATCAATGAAATATAGTAAAGATCAATATCGAAATGTAGACAATAAACTGTACTCGCCTGTGATCCTGTGCTGGTGTAACCAATAACCTGAACCACTCAGAATGCCACCATGGTCAAAACTCGTACAACAGTCCTCGGATGCTGAAATAGACAATACCAATAATCTCAGAATAGTCCAATTAGCTAGGATTGCCGGTCCTTAAGTCCAATTCTGGACACAGGGACAAAACGGTAATTTCGGGTCAAAACGGTGTCCGCCGTTGGACCCGCTTTGCACCGAAAAGCGTGCCAGAGTCAGCGGTCTCTAAAGTCGTCAAACTACATGTCTACGGATCCAGTTTTCTGATACAAACCCAACCGTATGTCCTAAGTTGGATTCCAGTGGGCCGTGCACAAAATTGCCCGTTGAGTGGGACCGTGGGGCCCGCAAAACGATGATTTTATCAACGGTCTCAGAATCGGACCAAACTTGGCATACAGGACCAAAAAAATGATACGGTCCTGTTGGCGTAAGTTTCGTCTCAATTTGACGAGCGTGCACGAAGTTATGACTGAATTTGCATTGGACGGATACGGGACGATTCCGACGGATACGCGTCGAATTCGTCGCACACACGCGACCAATTTGAATTCCGTCAAAGCCCACACGACCACGAAGCTGTTACGCAGCTTTCGATGCTTACGGTGCGCGACCACGTCGCCCGGAATGACGGGACGGACGTCGTGTGGAGCGATTTTCTATTGTTTTAAAAACAGATTTTTGGGAAACTTTGAAACAGTTTTAACAGGGATATAATTGATGAAAAATAAAAGTAAAAAAGAGGTTTCGAACTCGTATAGGTTGTCTAAAATTCTGTTCAAATAGAATTTCTAAAATGGCATTAGATCGATCAGAATTGATCTTCAAACTTGGACATTTGGACTGTGTATGCACAGTTTTCGAATGGGTTTTTCGTCGATGTTTGTCTCGATTTTGCGAATCGAAGGCTCGACTATATTGTAACCTATTTGATGGGGCCTCTAGAGGGTCATATAGGCTTTCTAAAACATCTTTCGGATCGAAATTTCGTTGAGAGACGAGGGAGAAACGGGAGAGAGAAGTTACCTCAACTATTGCTCTGCTGCGTTCTCATCTCTACACGTGCGCGCGCGCGCGTCTGCTGGGTTCGCGCGACCGGTGGCGCGCGGCGGCGCTCTGGCCGGTCGCCGACGTCGTGCAGGCGTGCGCGACGCCTGGGGCGCGCTGTGGTGGCGGCGCGGGCTTGCGCGAGTTTGCTAGGGTTTCCATGCGAAACTCTCTCGCTCTCTCGCTCTCTATTAAATACCGTACGCGAACCGGGGGTTTAAGACTGCTCGGGTTTTGCTCGGTTTGGGGAGGAAAGTCCCAGCCCAGGTGGGCTATCTCGAGTTCACGGGGGAAAGACATTGGCTCGGTTTGGTTGCTTCTCTCTGTAACAAAACGAATACATTATATAAATCTCACAGTTCTGTTTTGAACAGAACTTATGATGGGGGGGTTCGGCCTTTGGGCCGATGGAGCAACTGCTCCCTGCTGCTTTTTCTCTTTTTCTTTTTTCTTTTTTTCTTTTTACACTAATACATTAATATATATCTAGAAACGTATATACATACATATATACATATTTACATATTATTTATCTAAACACATACACATATATAATATGTCCATATTTGTATTCACCTATATCTATATTTATATACAGCTGCCTATTTACATAAATACATATATATATACATTTACCAATCATATATAAAACATATTGTATATGCATAACCATACACATACCTAAAATATATTTATACATACACATATATCTCTTGATAATCAATAAAATGATAATAACTAATATTAATAGATAATTTTATTCGAATAATAACCATAATAAAATACTAATAATAATAACGAAATTCAATAAGCCAATAATTAATTATTTATAAAATCTAAAAATTACCATAAAAATAAATAATATTTTAAAATTTACGGGAAGGGAAGCTACAACATATGATCAGATTTTTAATCGAAATAGGCTTAATCATGAATTGCGGGTTAGGAATAGTGAGCTAAACACTCACCCTCTTACAATGAAGGCCTTGCGAAGGAATAACAGGTATTGATCAATTTTTGTTAATTATATTATTAAGATTTCATATTGTATGATCCAAATTGTTCTCCCTCGTCAAATGCTTTATTCTACAATAACATTCAATCCTAAGTCTTTTATCTTATTAAGTTTGATATTTTCTAACTCAAGTAAGTATTTTAATTTGTTCCATAAGTATCACGTAAATACAAGAATACTATTTAGTAGAAAATTTTCAACTATTAGAATAACACTAGTTAATTCTTTATACGTGCCAATATCACGTAATACGAGAATATAGCTCAACATAATATTCCATCTACTGAAATAGACAAGACCAAATTGATTTCATAATTGTTACACTTGTGTGTCTATGTGTCCATGTCCTACGAGTCCAAGACTTAGGCAGTTCAACCTCTAATTATTTTTAGGGTTGTCTTGAGTCTATCTCTAATTGATGTACAATTTTCTAGGTTGAGGGTTTAGTACGATACTATAGCGTTAAGATCGATATTATGCTATCTTCCAAAATTCTTAGAAATTTCGGTAGAGTTTTCTTTGTATTTCGAGCTCCAAATATAATAATATAAAATGATCTGGAGCAATTATCTTTAGAATTAACTTGGGTCAAAGCCTCTTCGGTGGAACAACTCAACACCGGTCTCAAGCAGTTAATATAATAGACAAGAAATCATAAAAGCAATAGGAAGAATGAATTCTTCTCACCTCATCTACTATACCTTAGCAATACCATTTAGCCTTATATGCTACTCCATCTAACCATAAGACACAAGAGTTAGAAAAATATAGAGTTCTAAGAAATATACCTAACTACTAAACATATAAAGAATGTAGGACCGTTGAGCACCTCTAGAGGGGGATGAATAGAGTGAGTGCGAGTGCAGTAGAAAATAATCACCAATTAAAAATTTAAAAACAGATAACTATTGCAGTGAATATAGAGACAGTAAATAAATTTAGCAAGAGATAAGAAGTTCAAACTCAGTGACACAGCGATGTATACTGGTATCCCTCTGAGAGGACTAATCCAGTCTCGAGTACTCTTGCTCGATGTTAATCCACTATGGCACAAGCTAATTGAGAGCTTGCAGTCTCTTACAACACCGTGCTTGGTGACAAGTGCACGACCGACTTCGCAATACCGTGCTTGGCGACGAGTGCACGACCGACTCCAAAAACAGAGATGGTTTCTGAACTTTGAATGACCTCTTTACAACTCAGAGAACCAAAAGACTCTAGATCAAATGGATATTGCTGGCTTTTGGCTAAGAGATGTGTAGGTGGAATATGAAAGTTTTTAGATCAAATGAAAACACTCTCGGATATAGATAAAGAGAAGAGAAGATGAATTGATGAGTGATTTGAAATGAGAAATTATCTTCTATTTATAGGTGTTTTCTGGGACCGAACTCGGGCAAAATTCGGGCAGAGTTCAGATGTAAAGATTTCGCAAACGAATGTTACATACAGATTTGGAGGCAACAAATATTTGAATTCAAACTGACCGAACTCGGACCGAACTCGGCCTGAGTTCTGTCTCAGTTCAAATATAAAATATTTGCCAAATTCTGTTGCATAAAAGTGAATGGTATGTTTGGTAAGTGGACTTTGGATGGGTAGGCTGTATAGGAGAGTGGACTGTGATTAACCTAAGCCAGTAGTATCCAGTCGATCTTACAATTTATATCATAGACTCAATAAAGATAAAATACATAATAAATTATAAAAATGACTCGGACTGATTCCAATGAGAATAAGCTTCAAAATGATGATTTGTATGCTTGCTGATGTAGTAGTACGATTTTTTATATTGATTTCACTTGACCTGAAATGTTTAGCAGCAGTTCGTATATTTTGTGCATTGACTTAAGTCATTGTCGATTATCAAAATCGGGTGTGACCATCAGGAAATGGGCCAACAATCTCCCCCATTTTGATAATTGACAAACTTGACTCTATACCAAAATATATCTAAATAAAATAAAAATAAAATACTTGAATTGTTCATTTTGAAAAAAATGGTATTGGTATTTGCGTTGTTGCTTTGTTGATTTTTGATATTGCTCTTTCTCCCCCTTTGTCAATATCAAAAATGATTTTGGCTCTCCCATAATGTGTGAAGCCAACAGTGTTCATCAGAAGACAAAGAAAATAATGATACAGTAATAACCACAAAGAACAAGATATCCACAAATAACAAGTCATAGCAAAATGAACTAGAAATGAAATGTCATACATAAAGAAAGATACATCCAACACAAACTGCTTTTAAGTGTCTAACTATAAAGTTTAGACAAAAAGAAAACTACAAAAGATCATGATCTAGTAAACTGTATCCAAAAGAACCACTAACTGACGTCCACATCACATCGGCATATCGTCACCTCCAGGAGCATCCGGTGGAAAGTATGCAGTAGCAGGATCAAAATGAGAAAAAGTCATCTCATCATCGAACCTAGGTCCAGGGAAGCTGGGGTGATGAAGTATAGTGACTGGATGTTTGGGGTCATGAGAAAGATTCTAGTGAATGTCAGCAATACTGTTCCGCAATACCTGAGCCTGGGTGATGTGGCGGAACTCAGAATCAAGATAACATTGATGTCGTTGCACTGAGAGGGCACTGAAATCATCAAAGCGCTGATAGAAATCGGGATCGAAACTCGAAGTAGGGGCTGGAGTAGTAGGAGCAGGAGGATCCTCAGGGTCATCATCATGAACCGGAGCAGCAGGTTCAGTACCAGGAGACAGAGGAGGAGTAGGATATAATCTAGACCTACTGAGTTCAGTGGCAGTGGCGGAGTAAGGACAGGTTTGAAGATCAATATCAAACATCCTGAAAATGGAAGCCAAGTGCATAGGATAGACAAGATTGCATCCCATATTTTTGCAGTTAAGCATCCATGCCATGACAGTCTTTGGGACAGAGAAAGGGATACCAAAATGAATCCGATAACTCCATAAAGGTAATCTCGTCAGAAGATCCCTTCTTTGGAAGAAGAACAGAAAAGATAAACCTATGGAGTTCATAGAAGTTTTGATTCAAATGTTTGGAATACACACTACGAGGAATAGGTTTAGGGTGACATAGTAATTCTTTGAAGGAATCAAGGGTGACACCTTCAGGGAATTGGACATGGTTGATATCCACTAATGCCTCACCTACATCAGGAACATAAAAGTATTCGCTGATGTCTGTGGCATTGAACTCAAGTTCCTTCCCAGCTACACAAGAATAAAAGTTGTCGTTATCTTTTACTTGCAAATTGTAGTAAAACACACGAACATTATTATCATAGATATTTTCAGCAACTTCAAAAAAATCTCGGAAACCAAGACGGTTGAAAGTATGGGCATACTCAGAAAAGATAGTAAAATTGACACGTGCCCCAACACAAATTTTATGACCCAAAAAAGAATCGAACCAAAGATCAAAAAATTCCCTATCGGGAAAAAGTCTGGAGTCGTAGTCATCAGTTCCAGTAGGATGGACTGGACTGAAGACGTTGGTCAGAACATAATTCGAGGAAGACGATCCTGCTTGAGAGGTGTCGATCTTTCTCTTCTGATGTTTGGGTGCCATTTATAAAGAAGAAAAGAAGTTGAATACCTTGAGGTAGAAGATGAAGATGAAGAAGGTGGAGAGGATGACTGCAAGACTCCAAAATACTTGAAGAGGAGGAGGAGGAGGAGATTCTCTTGAGTTTTAGAGGAGTTTTCACGGTTGAGGTGTGGAGAAAAATGAAGTGAAGGAGATGAATAAATAGGCTAGGGCCGGTTGTTCAGTTCTGGAAATCCGTACAGCGCCGACCGAACTCGAATAGAGTTCGGCCCGAGTTCGGCTACTTGCATTTCCAATGTCATAAATGCAGTATGAGTTCTAAATTTAAATTAATAACTGTTACACTCCTTCATTTAATAATTTCTATTACTTTGGGTTAGTTATAGCGGCCAGATCCCATCTAGCGGTAGTTCGAAGACTAGTACACCGTGTCGCTTCAGGCTATTTACGCTTGTATGACAGAAGGACCCTTTCGGGTTGTACCTAAAATAATTTCCATTAATAAATGACAAAGTTTCAAGTTATAAAATAAATTTAATAAACATACTATATTATGAATCTAAAAATTCAAGTATGCCGAGCTCTCGACGCATAATGTTAAAGCGGTCTTCAGCTAGTGGTTTTGTGAAAATGTCTGCTAGTTGATGATCTGTGTCAATAAATTCTAAGCAGATGTCCCCATGTTGTTGGTGATCATGTCAAAAGTGATGACGAATTTCAATGTGCTTTGTGCGTGAGTGACATACAGGGTTCTTAGTCAAGTTTATAGTGCTAGTGTTATCACAGAAAATAGAAATCTTAGTGTAGTACAGATTGTAGTCTTCTAAGGTTTGCTTCATCCACAAAATTTGAGCACAGCAACATCCTACGACGATATACTCAGCCTCAGTAGTTGATAATGCTACAAAATTTTGTTTCTTGCTAAACCATGAGACTAAGGCTTTTTCTAGGAAATGACACGTACCGCTGGTACTTTTATGGTCTACTTTGTATCCTGCAAAATTCACATCTGAGTAAACTATGAGGTCAAACTATTTGGTTTTAGGATACCATAAGCCGACTGTTGAAGTTCCCTTAAGGTATTGGAAGATAGACTTAACGGCACATAAGTGTGATTCCTTAGGATTTGCCTGGTATCGTACACAAATGCAAGTACTGAACATAATATCAGGACGACTAGCAGTTAAATATAATAAGCTACCAATCATACCTCGATACTTACGATGATCGACATATTTGCCACTTTCATCAGTGTCAAGCTTTGTTGATGTAGCCATTGTGTCACGACCCGCACCCTCTTTTCGGATACAAAATGTGTCCAAGCCCAGCCTACGTCGCAGTGTCGGCGGTAGAACGCTGTCTAATATACACAAGTCATGACAGTCTAAAATCACTTAGAAATCTATATCTCATCTACAGAATAATCAAAACACTACCAAGATAAATGAATATCCATGAAACTAAGCAATAATGAATATAAACTGAATGTTTCCAAGAATCTAAGTCACGTCCGGTGGACACAAATCCACTACCAATAGACGGAAATAGAGAAATACATGAAATAAACTAATTGAGTACAAACTGCTAATCAAGACAACCTCAATTGCAAGGCACCATAGTCTGATGCTAACTCAAACCCGCTCGTCTGCTCCTGACTCAAACTCGGCTAACCTGAAGAGATCATCAGGTCCTCAGAGGACTAGCAAGATACATAAAACATGCCTATCTAACAGTTTTATCATGCGTAAGAACTAAACAAGAAAGACAAAACACGACAAGTGGCTATGAACACGGACACTAGAACAAACTATGCATAAATGAACTGTTGGATGAACAATGAACACGAGATCAATGGAAAACCAAACCCTCATCCTGAGTGTGGACTCACGGGTTTGAACTAATCATTAACCCTCGTCCCGAGTGTGGACTCTCTGGTTAGTTCAAGGCAAACACCCTCGTCCCGAGTGTGGACTCTCTGGTGCCAATGAACACGACAAACACCCTCGTCCCGAGTGTGGACTCTCTGGTATACTGGTCAACCCTGGTACCCATGTATATAGGTAGTACCATGTATACTCTACTACACAATAGGTTTTTCCCTTTTACTGTCTTTGACTGGGGTTAATTGACACATCTAAACCTGGTACCCGTGTTCACTGATACAGGGTAAATCTGACCTTCATTATGTATTCTAAAAATAGGACAAGGACAACCATCTCACTTGCCTGTTGTCCTGTACTCTGAACACTCGACTGTTACATTGCTCCTATGTATATACATATGATTTGCCTTCCTTAACATAGGAAACTCACTTCCAGTTTCAAAGTTGGTTACCCAAGTATCGTACTATCATCTGGCATAGAGTATTGGCAAGCTCATACTGCTATCTCAATATGGTTTCCAAACTTTACACCCGAGCCTATCTCTACTGCTACCATTGGTTTGTCTAATATTGCAACTGATGCACGTATGCACTCATACTGCCTAGTGCAGTAGCCCAACATGCTGCATATATCAGTACACTTATAACCTTTCCCGATATACCCATGACACCCATTGATATTCAGATTAGTGCTTTATGCACTAATGGTATATCCCCCTTGAGGTTACTGCCACACACACCCACGAGACCATGAATGACCCTTCCAACTCCATATCTCTGATATATCTTGAACCCATAGTCACACACATACCTATCACAACATACCCACTTTTCCCTGTACTATGGTATACGGATATATAACACACCAATTTGGCACCAAAATGATGTACACATAGCCACCTCACTTTGTATTGGTTTGTTGCACATACACGTAGACACTTAGGACATACTAGTTCCTAATGGAATGTTCCCATGTGCAATAACCTTTCGAGCTACTACTAGGACTGCATCCTTGCTCTGATTTGAAATATTACCCCTGCTATGTACCCCGGGACCACACCACCCCTACATACATGCCTACAGAATCTATGGGATTACTTTGCCTATCCTGTCACCCAACCTGATCGTGCCTACTGTTATGTGCTGCACCGCTGCACCCTTCCAGGAAACCCCTCTTCTTCTTTTTGACATACTCACATCTATCCAACCACTACCTACACAAGGATTTATGATACACTCTCGTTTAGATTATATACACATACAACCATCTCTACTCTGTACTGTTGTCCACAGTTTGTACTCTGTTGCATAAGCACACATCTAGATATCGAGTCTACAGTCTATTTATCGCGCATCAGGTCTGATATAGAGGTACAAGTTGGATACGCTACACACCTAACATACAATGCGCTTATCACTCTATCAATTGGGTACGAAGGTTTTAAACATGGTGTCTAAATCTGATACAGATACGCGACAGTTACCAAGTGTCCTCGACTCCTTACAGGCCCTACTGTAAATTCTGATTCCTATACATACTCAAATCTCAGAACATTATCCCACACATATGCTCCTACATTATGAATCCTTAATAATGGCACACCGTGCAGAGTAAAGGTTCGGGTCTGAAGTACGTAGGTTCAATATTCCCATATCTGTTTTAGTTAAATACTACAGATGTACTATCGAGTATCACTCAGATACCCAGGGTCGAAACATGATGCCCAGTATCTGTGGGCACCAATATTTCGATATGATATCTGTATCGACTCGATACCAATATTCAGAATATGGTGACGGTAATAATTTGATCCGCTTCTACTCTCTGTTCTTTTATGAATCTTCCTCCTAAACATAAATTCGAATACCAATAATATGTAACATGAATTTTAGAATTAAAGAATTGTGTACCTATTAGGTTAGTTGCCTGAACTTGAGTGATTCCTGCTCCTTCTCGATCCCTCCTTATGTTCTTGCGGCAGGAAAAGGAACGAGATCCTTTTAGGGTTCCCAGAGGATTGGGCGGCTGTTGCTCTCTATATATGGTGAGACTTGGATTTGATCAGAGGAAAATTGGATAGAGGGAATTTGTGTTTCAACAAATTCGAGTTTTTCTCTTGAGGATTTGGGAGTATCACAACAAGAAGAGAAGTCTGCGTATTGGCTTTGCGGGTCGGCCTGGGGGAATTTAAATTCAAACCTTTTACACCAAGGCCCCTAGAAACTAAAGGCTTACAAGGAGCTTCTATTCCTGTATATATGTATAAGTGTTTTAGATAGGATTGTATTAGATTCAAATCAATCTAAAATTTGATTGGGGCCAGGTTCGGATGAGGAGAGATTTGTTTTGAAGAGATGAATCTAATCCCGAGGTGATTTGAAAATGAAGGGATTGGTCGTTGGAAATCTGGATATGAAATCTGGCACTAAGGCCTTTTTGGAAATAGGTTTTACATAAGTTTCCTTATGCTAACTAGCCCACTTATCTAAGGCACAATTTATCAACCAATTAGATTTTTAGCAAAGAAATAAAATAATAACAATAATACTAATAATAGTTTCAAAAAAAATTTGGTTCAAGGGCTCACACATTGGAGTTCCGATTGGCTTTACATTTTTGAAGTCGTACTTTTTCAGTATGTCCTTCGTATATTTGGCTTGATTGATGAATGTTCCCTTTGAGTGTTGTTTGATCTGGTGTCCTAGGAAGAATTTCAGCTCTCCCATCATACTCATCTCAAATTTACTCTGCATGCACTTAGCAAACTCTTGACAAAGTTTTTCATTAGTATATCCGAATATGATATCATCAACATATATTTGCACAAGCAGAATATCATCATCTAAAGACCCTATAAATAAAGTAGTATCAACTCTTCCTTTTGAAAAACCATTTTCAAGTAAGAAGGCACTTAGGCGTTCATACCAAACACGAGGTGCCTGTTTGAGTCCATAGAGTGCTTTCTTAAGTTTGAAAACATGATCAGGTTTTTAAAAATCGTCAAAACCACGGGGTTATTTCACGAACACTTTTTCTTTCAAAAATTCGTTTAAAAATGCACTTTTTATATCTATTTGAAATAATTTAAAATCATTGAAATATGCATATGCACAAAACATGCGGATAGCTTCTAGTCTAGCAACAAGAGCATATGTCTCATCATAATTAATACCTTCTTATTGATTATAATCTTGTGCCACTAGACGTGCTTTGTTGCATAGAACTTGTCCATCTTCACTTAATTTATTTTGGAACACCTATTTGGTACCAATTATCGATTGACCAATAGGTTTAGGAACGAGTTCCCAAACTTGGTTTCTCTCAAATTAATTAATTTCCTCTTGCATGGCATCAATCCAAAACTCATCATTAAAAGCATCTGCTACATTCTTATGTTCTACTTGTAAAATAAAAGCTACATTTGCTGCTATTTCAGAATCTCTATAAGAAGAGCGAGTACTTACACCTTTTGATATATCACCTATAATGAGCGTCTCTGGATGATCTGGCAAGAACTTCAATGATTCAAATCTATGAGTCAGAACTTCCACAGGACTTTTATCGGTTCTGGCTTGTACATTTTCATCATCACTATCGCTAGATCTGTGACTATTGAGCTCATCAAAAGTAACGTTAATGGATTCTTCAACAATCATATATCTTTTATTGAAAATTTTATATCCCTTACTCTTAGCAGCATAGCCGAGAAATATCCCTTCATCTGTTTTAGAGTCGAACTTTCCCAAGTTGTCCTTGGTGTTCAGGATAAAACAACGACATCAAAAAACTTTAAAATAAGAAATATTTGGAATCCTTCCAAACCAAGTTCATAAGGTGTTTTCTTCGATATAGGTCAAATTAACACCATATTTAATGTTAGCCCAATGATTATATCATGTTTTTGAATATGGTTAATCAATTAAGTTTAACATAATGACATCACTAATATTTATGTAATCACTATCATGTTGCTACTTAAACTTAGCATTGTCCTAATGTTAGCATTGTCCTAAATGTTCTATATTATATTGCTATGCTTGTATCATATTGGTTTCGTTTGTCTAACATGTATTTGTAGACATGCAATAAGCATGATCAAGCTTTGTCAAACCAGGACATATGCAATAGAGAATTAATGATGGACCAAAGACGACGTTACACAAGAAGATTTCTCTGAATCTCCTAATAACCTATCTGGGGCCTCGTATCGGGGGTTCCGCTGCCCGGTCAGCGGACAGGGATCGAGGGGGCAGCGCCCCCCGTCAAGGGTTCGGGGGCGAAGCCCTCGAAAGGTATTCAGATTTTCAGATCTGTTTATCTTTGGACGACCGCCGTCAGTGAAAAATGCGTCTTCAAGTCTGCTCAAATATTTGAAGAAAGGCGTCATTAAAGGGCTCTTGGTTTTCCTATTTTATCAATGTATTTTTCATATTTATTGAGTCTAGGAATACGATGTACACTACATCGTACTGGCAAATAGGCTACCCAAGAAACGTTTTCAAAATACCCTTTCATTTTGAAAACATGCCCACTTACAAAAGCCCAAACTACTTCCTAACTGTTTGACTTTTCAAAAAGCCCAAAAACCAATTTGCAAAACGATAACAGAACCCTAGCAGAACTCGGCCCGAATTCGGCCAGAGTTCGGCCAGAGTTCGGTTAGTGAACGTTGCTTTTTGAACTTGGTCTTCCTGTAGTTACGGATCCCAACGAGATTTTCTCATCGAGTTCTGCCCGAATTCTGTCAGAATTCTGCCTTTGGAAAAACTATAAATAGAGAAGGATTTCGATCATTTCAATTCACTCATTCACTTTCATATCTCTTCTCTATAAGCCTACTACTTCTTCCAAAGTATTCTGAGCTATTCATTTTCAAATCCCAAGCCAGTTACAATCCTCTAGTCAATTTGCCAGTGCGGTACGGTCTATAAGTTTCAGAGTGGTTGTATTCAGAGGCTTGATTGAAGGTACACACTTCACAATTAAAGTTGGTCGAGCACTTCGGATCAAAGCTCGCGTTGTAGAAGTTGCAAGAACTTCGGATGAAAACTTGTGGTGATTTTCTATAGTGGATTCAACTGGAAGCTAGAGTTCTTCCGACTGGACTAGTCCTCACAAGAGGAAAACCAGTATACATCCTTGTGTTTGCGTTTGCTTTCTACTCTCTACTTTTCATTTACATATCTGTGATATATTATCTGTGATCTTGTTACTAACATTTTTAAATAGTTAATTTCCGCTGCCTACTCTATTCACCCCCCTCTAGAGTATTGTGCTTTACAACTCGTTCCTACAAACGGTCCTACAATTAAAATATGACAGGCTGTACTAACAGCTTCTGCCCAAAAATATTTAGGAAGATTATGCTGATTTAGCATGACTCTAGCCATCTCGCTTAGAGTACGGTTCTTCCGTTCCACAACACCATTCTGTTGAGGAGCTCTAGGACAGAAAAATTTATGATAATATCCACTATCATCATAAAACTTTTTGAAATTAGTATGTACGAATTCGCCACCATGATCACTTCGGATACGAGTAATCATGAAGCCTTTTTCATTTTGTACCTTTTTACAAAATAGCTGAAATTCAAAAATTGTATCACTTTTGTTTGATAAAAAGTAAACCCAAGTAAAACGAGAGAAATCATCAACAATAATGTAGAAGCATAAAATAAACTTCATAAACCAAGTCAAAGAAGTTGAGAACTTTACGCAAAATCAGACTCTACGCAAGGCTCATTAAAAAACTCTATTGAGTCAGATTCAAATTCTACGCGAGTTCTTTTACGCGAGAGCCGATATCAGCTTTTACGCGAGAAATAGGCCGTCAGACTGCATTTAATGTGCGTGATATTGATCTGACAGCATGATTTTCTGACAGAACATTGCACAGAAGCCAAGAAGATTTTTTACACCAAACCCAACACTTGTCGTTTAGCATGCAGATAGGCTACTTTACGCTCAAGAGACCACTTCCTTTACGCATGAAAGCTATTTGAGTCTTTACGCTCAAGGCTTTCGTGTGCGTAGAGTTTATTTAAGCTAATTATACGCTCAAGGCTACGTTTTTAGCCACTTTACGCAGGAAGTCTATTTTGGATTATTTTACGTCCAGTCTGCTACTTTACGCAGGAAGTCTATTTTGGGTTATTTTTACGCCCAATCTTTTTTGGCTATGTGAGAATGTGGCCTGCATACGTCGCTTTCATGCCACACTTATCGAGGAACGTGTGTACGTGCTCTCCCTATTTTGTTGAAGTTGTGGGATACGTATCACCATACGTAGAGATCACAATTCTATATGGGACACGTGTCATCACGCGTAAAGGTTGATTTTCAATCGTGGGTGGCAGTTACTTGCGTAGAGACCCAATTTTGTTGCTTTTTACGCACAAAGGGGTCTAATCTATAAATAGACTTATTTTTAACACAAGAGGACATGAAGAGAGACAGAGAAGGAGATTCTGAGAAAACTCATACTTTCAGAGTGTTATTTTCCAGACGCATTTCTTCAACTTTTTCTCAAGAATAGGGTGAAGCAAAGCAGGAAAGCATTCGACTGTGCCATCAGTGCCGTTGTGTCGATACCTTTCTGGTGACTTAGTTCTTCCGATTGTTCATCTTTCTCAAGCAGTTCTCTTCATCATCATCGTATGGTCCAAGGAACAAAGTGATCGCTCTCAGATCAGACTTCCATAGCAATACTTCCCAGAAACAATTTGTACTTTTGTACTTTTTCTCATTTTCTTTCAAAAGCCAATTTTAGGTATTTTGTTAAGTGAAACAAAATGGCGACTCTGCTGGGGACGACTTTCTCCTCCGACGAGAAAGTAATTGCTCAATATGATGCTGTGTCGGTCGGATCGACAAAGAAGACTCTGGTTGTTCAATTCGACCAGACTGCTTACGAAGAAATGCTCCGAACTGGGGGTAGTACTCGCTGCTCCAATGTTCAAAAATTGCGAAAGGTGCAAAAAGTTTGGATTCCTAAGTCCAAAGTATCCTCTGATCTCCCTGATGTCCCTGAAGGCAAGGGAATTCTTCCCACTCCTGTTGTGGAGGCTCCCGTCTGTGACGAGGCAGTCTCTACTTCAGTGTTGTGCCCCGGGCGTAAAAATCAGTCTCCCGTCTGTGACGTGGTAGACACCCAAGTCTTGCGCTCTGCGCGTAAAAATCAGTCTCCCGTCTGTGACGTGGTAGACACTCAAGTCTTGCGCTCTACGCGTAAGGGTAAATCTCTCGTCTGTGACGTGGCAGATGTTCCTGTTTTGCGCTCTACGCGTAAAAGTAAATCTCCTGTCGGTGACATGGTAGATAAAGTTCACAATGATGTCTTTGCATCTAAAGTGAATTTACCTACACGCATGCAGCGTAAAAATAAGAATTATATTGTTGGTAAAACTTTAGTTTTTCACCAATAACCTTCTTACACTGCTTTACGCAAAGTATCAAACCTTCAGATTATGCGTAATGCTGATGGAGTTCTTTGTGCACAAAAATCTCAGGATTTACACACGCAACTCTAGGCACGTAAAAATATACAGTTTGGTTCTGCTAATGCAGCCAGTAATCTTCTTTATACGCAAGGGACTAAACGTTTCTTTGTCCCAAATATAATAAAGAAGATGACTCCTTCCACTCCTTCTGATTTACGCGAGTTACTTGTACAAAAGCTTAAAAACAGAAAATCTTCTGTGATACTCCCCCAAGAAAATCATCATTGTGAGTGTCACCAGATTGTAATCAAATGTTGCTGTTCGGCTTCTAAACGGTCAGTTTTTGACCGATTAAGCTACAATGTGCCTCAGCAACAAGTTGATGATCAAGAACATGAGTTGTCCTATGCATCAGTCAATATGGCATCTCATATCAATAGAGGACGACGTCCAAGACACAATTCGTCCCGGACTCCAAGCCAACAATAGTTCAACCGACTCCTTGACACTTTTGAAGGGGTATATCAACATACTCGATCAAGAAGTCAAAGATCGTTGCAATCTTCAGATTCAGAAGCTGGGGGTACCCATTCTTTGGAGTCAGAAACTGATAGCGTTGATTCATACCTCTACACCAATCCCTCTGTATGTTCAAGGGAGATTGAATCTTATGTTATCGGAGAAGAACCAGAGACGTCTACTTCTAATACAGAGCAACGTCTCTCAGTAGTGGAACAATCACTGAAAGACATGCTTGCCATGATGTAAAATATGCATCAAATAATAACGACTCAGCAAACTGTTCAGTTGGCAGTGGTAACACCGGTGCAGGTAGCAGCGCAAACTCAAGATAGTTAAGGGGTTGATACACCTTTGAATAATCTTAGTCAAGATCCTGTTATCAATCAAAACTTTACAGCTCTAGATCCTCTCATTCCAGAAGATGTACCACCTCCGGTGGGGTTACGGTACATCCAACCACTATCCAATCAAATGTGCTTCCCCAAACTAGTGAACCTATTCAAGCAGTGCATGAGCTAAAAGCACAGTTTGAGGTTCTTACGCACAAAGATCAACTCCAGAGGTTAGAGATCAAACAACCTTATCCTCCTCACTGGAATGATGTACTCTTTCCTCCAAAATTCAAGCCACAATCTATGGTGTTATTTGATGGAAAGGCTTCTCCAAGTCAATATATCAATTATTTTGATATTATGACTGTACATTTGCAAAAGAATGATGCTCTTTTCACCCGAGTTTTCATTGGGTGTTTGACGGGTTCAGCATATGACTGGTATCGTAGTCTATCTGATAATTGTATGACATCTTTTGACGAGTTTAAAGCAATATTTCTCTCCCGTTTCTATGAAGGAGGCATGGACATGAATATGTCCTCCTTAATAGAGATTAAACAGAAAGAGAAAGAGGATACTCGGACGTTTATTGAATGTTTCTGACATGCTAATTTGAAGATGCCTCCTGCTATGCCAGATTCAGCATTGATTGATACATGTAAAATGAATCTGCGACCAACCATTGTTGTCTTTACAGGCTCTCAATTCACAGATTGGGCCTCATTCATTATAGCAGCAGTTTCAGCCGAGACCCACTACAACAAATAGGGCATACAATAGCAGTTTATCTATAGCATTCAAGCCTCCCTGCTATAGAATGTCATCATCAATAGCGTTCCTTCCGCAGTGCTATTAAAATAGAATACAATAGTAGTTTATCTATAGCGTTCGAGCCTCCCTACTATTATAATATAATCATCCATAGCGTTCATATTGAAGTGCTATTAAACGTTCATACAATAGCAGTTTATCTATAGCGTTGAAGCCTCCATGCTATTAGAATGTCATTTTCAATAGCGTTCAATATGCAGTGTTGTTAACAGAACTTTATATAGCGTGTTATGAACGCTGTTAAAGGTATAGTTTTTTCTGAACGTTGCTATGCACGTATGTCTAGGGATGAGCATTATTCGGTTTTTGGACCGAAATCCGAATCGAACCTAACCGAATAAGAGATTCGGTTCAGTTTGAAAAAAATTCAGTTCGATTTCGGTTTCGAAAATACTAAAATTTCTTATTCAGTTTCGGTTTTGGGATTCAGTTTCGGTTTAATCCCACTAACCTTTCAGAAATTTTATCAAAAATTCCTCTCCCTGGTAAATCGAATAAGAAAATTTAATAATATATATACGAAATATATCTTTGTATATTTAGTTACTCGATTGGACGAAAAATAAGAACGAAGTTGTTGCAATTGGACGATGGACACTACACCAAAACATACAATTTGTAACAGTTTTTTTAATAATTTGTAACGGTTATTACCGTGGCAAAATAGTAATAATAATTGTTACAATAGCTAAAAAACTGTTACTAAAAATCAAATTTTATATTTTATTATTATTCTTATTATAGTCACAATAATAACCGTGAGGACAATTATTTTTTCTACGAAATATGCGTCACATGCAAAGCATGTGACATGGAGAAAGTGTGATAAACCCTAATCCCCTTTCATTTCCCTCTGAAATTTTCACACTTTTTCACTTTTGCTCGAAAGTTTTCACTTTCCCTCCCGCTTCTCCCTCCCAACAAAATGATCGGGTTCTTCCTCCCACGCATACCTCCTGGTGCCATTCTATTCCCATCACCATATCGGAGTCGAGGAATTTCAATCCCCATGTCGACGCCGCTCTCTTGCACTCTTGTCCCCCTTCGGTCCCTCTCCCCTCCAAATTTTTGCCAAATTCTCCTCTCTGTCGCCTCCCATGGCGAATCAGACGAGTTTGCATCTCTGGTACGTAAGAAAACCCTAACCCTGATCCTAAAGATTGGATCTTGATTTGATTTGTTCGGGTCTTCGATTTGCCAGGAAGGGAAGAAGGGCTTCAGCATGACGATCCTCGAGAGAACACTACACCAAAACATATAATTTGTAACACAAATTTTTTCTAATTAGTAACATGGGTGATCTTTGCCTCAGAAGACAAAGGAAAGTAAGCCTCTTCAGGTAATAATTCTGGCAATCGCAATGGGAAAGGGAAGAAAACCCTAGTAGTTAATCTTTCAAAACCCAAAACGATGCCAAATAATCCGGAGTCTTCCAAACCAAAAAGAAGAGTACTCTTTTGATGACAGTGATATTCCAGGGATATTCCAATGTCTCGTCAAGAGTGGTAAACTTCAGATTCCAGAGCCAAAACGAACTAATGAGGTGAATCTAACTGACAATCCCAAGTATTGTATCTATCATAGATACATAAATCATCCTACCAAGGCTTGTTATATTTTAAAGAAGAAAATCCAAGAGTTGATAAATGCTAATGCCATCGCTTTAACCAATGATGAGCATACAGTCACAACTAATATGATTTCTCTTCAATTTGGAGGTTTTCCTCCACAGCAAGTTCCAGATGGGATTGTCCCAATTCCAAAGGCGACAATGAAGATTATGAATCTTCCGCCAGCTAGAGAGCAAAGTAAAGGATTGTTGCCTCTCACATTAAAAAATAGTGAAATCATGTGGGTACACCCTGACTTAGTACCTGAAATGGAAGATGAAAGTAAAACTTCAAAATCCAAGAAAGGTCGAAAAGTCAAAACCTGCAATATGATTTCTCATGTTTTTACTCCAGATTATGATGATTTGGATCATCTTTGGGACGATATTCCTTTGGAGGATAGACTAAGGGGTCTGAATATATGCCCTCCAAGTTTGGCTCCTCCTACCAAACTCAAACTTACTCATCGGTAATGGATAGCAATGAATAGTGTCCTTTTATACAGAGCACAACAAGTTTTTGCTGCTTATGAGAAAGCTCCTGTAGGAATTTTTCTCCTATCTCAAAAGCCCCTACTCCTGTGGCTACAGAGGTCTCTGTTCCTTTTTCCTCTGCTGGATTATTTGTTGAGAGTTCGCTACCCACTCACATGTACAGTCAACAATCAGTTAATCTCATAAAAAAGATGGGCTATGACTTTCAAAAGGCGGAAGGCTTGAACTGTGATAAAGGAATGCGACTTCCTTTACAAATTCAAGGTCAAAAATCTACTGTTGGATTGGGATTTGAGGTCCCTCATAAAAATCCTTGCAAGAAGAAGACTAAGGGAAAGAAGACTAAAACCTGTAATATGGTACTTCATTCTCCTGAGTCTGAAGAAGAAACCTTTGTTGGTACGAGATCTGGTAAAGAATACCACAAAGATTATGAGGAAACTTCCAAAGAAGCGGAGGACGTTGCTGAAACACTACTAGCTCAACCATCTCCTGTTCCTGCTGAGGCAAAACCTTCTAAACCATCTGTGCTTGAGAAAGGGAAACAGAAAGCAGTACGCTTTGACGTCCCATTGAAGTCTGTTTCAAATCAAGGGGTGGTGATAAAGCCCTACAAGTTCGATATTCTAGCCCAATTAGCTAATACTCCGGCTAGACTCTCTATCTTTGAGTTGCTTCGTCTTTCTAAAGAAAGTCGAGAAACTTTGAGCGAAGCTTTGCTACAAGCAGATTCATGCTTAGCTCAACTCAAAAGTCCTACAATATACCGGTCTCATGTCCCCAATGTCATAGTGTGATGGAATCAATTCCTAACATTACCTTCATACAAAAAGATATGCTATTGAAGAATAATAGACACGACAGGCCTCTGTGTTATACAAGGTATATTAACTCTACTGAAATTGACAGGATTTACATTAATCCTGGGTCTTCTATTAGCATTATTCTTCAGAGTATGCTACGACCCTTGAGGATTCCTACTAGTGATTTGACTTACACTAGTACAACAATAGTTGGTTTCAACTCTGGAAAGAGTAAACCATTGGGGAAGATTCATCTGAAGATTCAAATAGGTGATCTTCGAACTATGGCAACCTTTTATGTTATCAACTCAGATGTATCTTATAACATCCTCCTTGGAAGACCATGGATACATGAGCATAACATTATGCCTTCAACTCTCCACCAATACTTCAAGTATGTAGATTCTCAAGGGATTGTGAAGACTGAATTCGCAGATATCAATCCTTTTAAGGGTGTTGAAGCCTATTTCTCTGATTCAATACTCTACAAACAGGAGCATGTGAAAGAAATATCTGATATGGCTGAAGATCGGTCGCCTGCAGAAGATCAATCTGTCTTAGAAGATCCTCCAGAAGATCAACCTTTGAAGCTTAAGTCAAAGGTCGAATCCAACCTCAACCTGTCAATGACGAACCTTTGATGATTAAGGTTAAAGGAAGAACTCGAGCTTCGTCTGAGGAATCTGTGAGAATTCCAATCAAGAGCCAAGTTCAACCTCTCATGATCAAGATCAAGGGACGTACTTCTCGTACAAATGATCCAGAACCACTGATTATTAACCTTGGCAAGTCTACGCTGAAGACGGATGACGATCCGTTAATGATCAATCCAAAGCGTAATAGTCAATTTGTAAATGATGTAAATATTGATCATTCTGTACTTTCTTATATGAATGAAGATTTCCTTTTAGAGTATATGGCTGTCAAATTTATTGAAAGAATGACTTTATCTGCTGATAATCAAAGTCATCAACATAAAAATTACATAATTACAGAGGAAACCTTATATATTAATCATAAGGAAAATTCTTTTTCTCCTCATGTCGATGTTGGACCCTATGCTCAAAGGTTCCTAACATCTTCTCCTTATCTTGTACCTGTTGCTTCATCATCACAAGCTTGTGTAACTTATAGACGTCACGAAGAATCTTATTTTGTGATCCCGTCTAATAAGAAAAACAAGCGCCAAATTGTGTTTAGCTTGGCTAAAAATATCCCTGTTACTCAGACAGATGATCTCATAGAGAAAGATAAAGAAAAAATCAGAATTGACAAATATAGTCAACAATCTCTTAAGATTATCCAGAATATGGGATATGATTTGAAAACTATGATAGGTCTTAATCAAGGAAAAGGTAGACGGTTACCATTATGTGGTGATTCATTTTACCAGAAAACTCGTCATGGGTTGGGATACGATCCATCCCACATGTTTAATGAAGATATACAAGAAGAATGTTCTTCCAGTTCTTTACAATCCTCAGATTCTGAAGACACCCAGTTCATTGAATCTGATACATCCTACATATTTAATGAAGATATGGAAGACGAATTTTCTTCCAGTTCTTTACAATCCTCAAATTTTAAAGGAAACCAGTATGTTGAATCTGAGTGTGTCTTTTCAGTCAACATGGTTCAAACTGATGGTAAATATGAACTATTTGAAAATGACCCTTGGGCACAACAAATGGACACTCAATGGGAACTTTGTTTTGAACAGTGACAGCCACCTACAGAAGATGAAATTGTCCAGATTGACGTTGGAGACGGAACTACGTCTAAGCCGATATTCATCAGTAAAAACCTTTCTGAAGATAAAAAAGAGAGTTGATAAAGCTGATTAAAGAATATATTGATATCTTTGCATGGAGTTATGAGGATATGCCGGGTCTAGATCCTAAAGTAGCGACTCATAAACTCAATATTCTTCCTAATGCCAAACCTGTAAAACAACAACAGCGGTATTTTCGACCAGATATGATGGATGCAATTGAAGCAGAAGTCAAAACGCTGATCACATGTGGCTTTGTTCATGAAGAACAACACCCAGACTGGGTTGCCAACATTGTACCTGTCGTGAAGAAGAATGAAAAAGTTCGAGTTTGCATAGATTTTCGAGATCTTAATGCAGCTTGTCCAAAAGATGAATTTCTACTTTCGATTACCGATGTCATGATAGACAATACATATGGTTTTGAACGCATGTCTTTCATGGATGGATTTTCAGGATACAACCAAATTAAGATGCATCCAGAAGATGAAAAGCATACCGCTTTCCGTACACCCCTTGGAGTTTACTGCTATACGGTTATGTCGTTTGGTCTAAAAATGCCGGTGCTACGTATCAATGGGCCATGAGAAATATCTTTCAAGAACATCTACGGAAAACAGTTGAATGTTATGTGGATGATATTGTTGTCAAAAGTCGATTAAAAGATGATCACATTTAAGACTTGAAGATAGTATTTGAGTTGATGCGTCAACATCAACTGAAAATGAATCCCACTAAGTCTTTCTTAGGGGTTTCCAGTGGCAAATTTTTGGGATTTGTCATCACTTCTCAAGGTATCCATGTTGATCCTGATAAAATCAAAGCAATTCTTGAAATGCGTCCTCCACGTAATCTGAAAGAACTCCGTGGCTTCCAAGGTCGCATTGCTTATATCAGGAGATTTATATCCAATCTTTCTTGGAGATGTCAACCTTTCTCTCGTCTATTAAAGAAAGGTGTAATATTTGTTTGGGATGAAGCATGTCAAAAAGCCTTTAATGACATCAAGCAATACCTTACAAATCCACATATTCTAGTACCTCCAGTAGTAGGAAGACCATTTTTGCTATATGTTCGAGCCTTAGATCATTCTCTTGGTGCTCTGCTTACACAAAAAAGTGATAAGGGTCATAAACAGGCAATTTATTATCTTAGCCGAATAATGGTTGGAGCTGAACACAGGTATACTCCTGTGGAGAAAGAATGTCTGGCCTTAGTTTTTGCCGTTCAAAAGATACGACATTATGTGTCAGGATAAACTATTCATGTCATATCCAGAATAAATCCTATTCGGATATTGATGAGAAAACTGAGTATTCTTAACTCCAGGTTAGCCACCTGGGTAATGTTGCTTACTTCTTATGATATAGTCTATGTACCTCAAAAATCAGTGAAGGGTCAAGCATTAGCTGATTTCTTAGCAGCTCACCCTATACCTGAAACCTCTAAGCTATATGAGGACATTCCAGATGAAGTCGTGGATTGCAACATGACTTTGAGGGATGATATTTGGCAACTATACTTTGATGGAGCATCGCGGGTTGGACCTAAAGGCAATATTGTCTCCGAAGTAGGCATCGTCTTGGTCTCTCCTGATAAAATGGTTATATGCCGTGCTTATTCTCTTAATGAACCATGTTCCAATAATGTGGCAGAATATAATGCTCTGCTAATTGGTCTTCAAGTAGCAAAACAATTGGACATTGAGTTCCTGGAAGCTTATGGAGAGTCTCAACTGATTGTTAATCAGGTCAGAGGGACATATGAAGTCAAAAATCCTGACCTCATTCCCTATCATCAAGTGGTAATCGAATTGGTCCTTTTATTTAAAAGATTCTTCATTGAATTCGTACCACGTTCTCAAAATTTGGAAGCTGATGCTCTTGCTAGTTTAGCTGCAGACTTAGCTGTTCCAATCAGAAGACAAAACACTATTACTTTGTTGGATAGAGATCTATTTTGTGTCAAGAATAATTTGCATATCGAACAAAGTTATACTACAGAATCAAATTCTTAGCAAAGGGATTGGAGAAGTCCATTTATTGATTATGCGGTCCATACGATTTTACCTGAAGATCCAAAAGAAGCTACATCAATCAAAAGACGATCATTTCGATTCTACTACGATTCTTCTTTGCATATGTTATATCGTCGTTCTTATGACGGACTTTTGCTGCGTTGTCTCTCTGAGAGTAAAGCTAAGAAAACACTCCGTGAAGCTCATGATGGTGTTTGCGGTGCTCATCAACCGGGTCCGAAATTGCAGGATCATATTCGAAGAATGGGATATTATTGGCCTTCCATGATAGCGGATGCTGTGAATTATGCCAGACGGTGTAAAGCATGTCTGATTTATGCTGATTTTATTTACCAACCTTCTGAATTCTTACATCTTACAGCAGCTTCTTGGCCCTTTGAAGCTTGGGGCATGGATATTATTGGTCCAATTAATCCTCCTTTTGTAAAAGGGCATCGGTTTATCTTGGCTATAACCGATTACTTTTCTAAATGGGCAGAAGCAGTTCCTCTTGTTGAAGTAAAAATGTCTAATGTGGTTAATTTTATCAAACATCATATCATTTACCGTTTTGGAGTTCTCCGAAGGATAATCCATGATAATGGACCACAATTTGCCAGTCAGGCGTTTTATCGATTCTGTGACAAGAATCGGATCCAGAACTTAGCTTCTGCAGCTTACAATCCAGCTGCTAATGGTTTGGCCTAAGCTTTCAACAAGACAATTATTAAACTTCTCAAAAAGTTTGTCTCTTCTAATAAATGTGATTGGAATGAGAAACTTGGAGAATGTTTATGGGCTTACCGAACGACAGTCCGAACTCCTACTGGTTTTACACCATTCTCACTGGTTTACGGATGTGAGGCTGTTCTTCCACTGGAAATCTAGATTCCATCTCCTAGAATAGCCATTGCTAATGAGCTAACTACAAAGAATAATGATCGGTTAAGACTTCAAGAACTTGAAGGTCTGGAAGAGAAGCGTCTTCAAGCACAACAGCACATTGAGCTATATCAAGCCCGCATATCTCGAGCTTTCAATCGCAAAGTTAAAGAGAGGGTATTCAAAGTCGGTGAGCTAGTTCTAGCTGTCCGAAGACCGATGGTGATGACTCATAAGAGCAAAGGGAAATTCCAAGCAAAATGGAAAGGTCCTTATGTAGTCGAGACAGTATTCTCTAATGGTGCCTATAGGTTATCTAAACCTAATAGAAATTTGCTCATGATGGCAATTAATGGCAAATTCTTGAAGAAATATTATGTCTGAATTTCTTCTTTATTCCCCAGCTATCAAGGTTTGGTTAAGCTGATTATTTGTTCTCCTAAAAGAGAATTTTGATCTTCTGTCTTACCAGCTAATTTTAGAAAAAAAAAAAGATTTATTATTTATCATGTTCTCATGACCTCTGAATAAATATTAAGTTTACTTCTTGGCTTATCTATCATGTCCATATGGCCTCTGAATAGATATTAATCTATTTTCTTTGAGTTGTTATGATCTGTCACGTTCATGTTACCTCTGATAGTATTGTATACTCTAAAAAGAAAACAAGATTCATTATCTATCATGTCCACATTACCTCTGGATAGATATAATTTACTTTATTAAGTTTAGAAGACTTATCATGTCCATATTACCTCTGATAAGTGTTTTCTACCTCACACCTATTATTTAAATTCAAAATAAATGATAGGGTCATAAAACAAATATTTCATTCACTTCTTGAAAATATTACAGAATGGAAAAGACAGAAGAAAACAAAATTTTTTATTGATGATGTAAAAACAAGAATACAAAATTCTATATTAAATACAAAAATGCCTAGGGTAGAGCAGATACATCTTCAAGCAGTTTCTGCAGCTCTGCCAAATGCTTCTCACGAGTGCTCAATACGATTGTAGTAGCTCTAGATCGTCAAGCTTCTGGAGTACAGAGATGAAAAAGTTCGACAAAAGTAGCTATCATCTTATCCTTAGCTTCATCAAGGGTTTTGATGGTAGCTTCAGCACCAAAGACTTTCTCCTCCAATATTGAGCTCTGTGCCAGATGTTTGTCTCGAGGTGTAGTCATCTGCTCTCTCTCCGCCTTCAAGCGAGCTAATTCTGCCTCAACTTCACGAATTATATCATTCTGTTGATGAATTCTCGTATTTGAAGTTTTATAGGCTTCTCTATGTGCCTCCAGCAGAGGTTTAGTTTCAGCCAAAAGAGCTCTCTCTCTGGAGACTTTGAGGCTGTATTCCTAGAGAGATTCCTTAAAAAGAGTCTCTCGAGTGATGTATTCTGCAGATAAAGCATCATACTCGGTTTGGATAAGACTTTCAAGGGTTTCACTTGACAGCCTTAGATATTCTTTAACAGGCTGTTCAAGTCCTTCTACCACCTTCTCCAGCGCTGCTGCTCTCTCGGCATCATTGAACATAGCAACGTTCCCAATGGTGGGAGCAATCGCAGCCTTCAAGCTTTCATAATTTAGACCCTTCTTCAGTACCATCTTGATTAGAGCCGCCAGGGTTTTGTAGAAAGCTTCTGTATGAATCTCAACTAGAAGATTCATTTCTGCATTAGAGCTTGGTGTGGCAGCGAGCTCTACTAAATCCCTCTTTTGAAGACTGGGAACAGATGTTGTTGTTACTTTGGTAGCAGGCTGAGATGAAGTCATAGTTGTTGTTGCTACCAAGGCTAACTGATCCCCAGAAGTTCCAGAGACAATATCTTCGGTATGAATTATTTCTCCAGCCATTTCTGGAGCTGAAACTACTTGAGTTTCGGTGGCGGTGATTGTTGCGGGAGGAATGGTGACTGTTGTAAATAATTCAGGTTCGGACATTGTCGTCTCAAGAACTTGTGCCAGATCAATAGCAACAACTGAGGATGTTATTACTACGTCTCCGACTTTAGTTGATGGGTTGACAATATCTTTATCACCTTCGTTGGCTGCAGGCTCTTCAAGTTCTGGAAGGATTTCAGTTGCAGTTGGTTCTTCTGCAACTATTTCTTCATCTGCAGCTAGCTCTTCTGCAGCTAATTCTTCTTCTCTGTCTTCAGCAAGAGAAGGCAATTCTTGCTGAGCCTCTACTGCAGGCTCTTGTTGTACCTCCATAGATAGAGAATATTCTTTTTGAGCAGTATCTTCTTCTGAAGAAGAACTCTCTCCTTCAGACTGTTTCTTCTTCATGGATAGTCTCTTGAGGAGGAGAAAGAGCAACAAACTTTGCTGTAGTGATAACACCTACAAAAATTAAGCAAAATAAGTTAATATACAAAATCATAATACATAATTTTGTATAGATTTTGTGTAATTTATATTTACCTGGAGTAGGTGCAGGACGTACCAAGAGTGAGTCATAATCTTGATCCCAGTCATCATCGTCTAAATCAAGAGCCGGTTCATCCGAGGGGATGAGTTTCGGATCATTAACATGAGTCGTGGCAGTGTCTTCAATAGCTTTCGCCTTTTGTGGCGAAGTCAGATATAGTAAAGCACTGAGGCGTCCGGGAGACAAGACTCCTACCACTTCTGTTGATGCTGCGGGATGGGATGCTGAAGACCCTTCTCCAGGTTGAGCTGAAGAAGATGTAATATTATGATGCTCCTCGACAGGAGTTTCGCTTTCTGGAGTAGCGGCTCTCTGTCTAGAAGGCCCTTTAACAGTGACTTTCTTCTTCTTCTCCTGGAGGGTAACAGCTGCGTTTGATTTCCGCTTCCGGGTTTCGGAGATGATAATTGGTCCTACAGCTGGTTCCCCAACTCCCGTAGGGATCACTTCCAGATACTGGTCTGGAACAGCAACATTATCGAGTACGTTCGAAGGAACCCTGACTGGTTCTTCGACGTTTCCTTCCTTAGCCCATCGAAGACTCCCCTTCATGTTGTAGTCATTCACGAAGGAGCGAATGGATGCATAAAAATGAGCATACGTATGAAGCATTCGTAGCTCAGTTGTACTTGTAGCAGTTGATACCCGAAATCTAGCACCGGTACATGCAGTGCTAAAATACCTCCATGCCCTTGCACCATAAATTAATTTTCCATAATGGTGGAAGCTGGTGGAGGGATTACCAACATGAAGTTGGTCATATCCAAACTGACGAACGAACCGACTGGGTAGATATGGTTCGAACGCACAATTGTCTTCATTCCTATACATCAGATGTAAGGGTCTGATGCACATTAGCCATTAAAAAATTGGCGCAGGTAATGAAGTCCTCCCTTCACCTATATCTTCAAATTGTATGCCGAAATAGTCAGTTGGGACTGGTGGTCTTGTGCAGAAAAAGTTCTACCCATAGGAATAGTTGAGTGTTGCCCGGGTGTCCGCCACTGAAGTTGCAGTCCACATGACTTTATTAAACTTTTAGAGGAATACCTCCGTATCATTTCCAGGGCCTGGTGGCAACAGACTGCAGTTGTGATGCAACAACCAGCCCATCAAATAAGTGTAGGGCATCTCCATCCTAGGAAAATCTTTTCGGTGAGGAGCATTATTGATCAGTTCGTCAGCAAATGCTCGCAAACCTGCATTTATCCGGCATACCATTACCGATAACAGGTTGATTCTGAATTTGAATACCAAACGTACCGCTGGCCATAGTACGTTTCGGTGAATCCTGTCGGCTGTGCCAATCCCTGGTATGACCTATCTCCGCAGCCACAGAGAAATGAAGCCCGCTAGCAAGGCTTCTTTTGAGAGCTTTCGACTGCCATGTCTTAGAAAGCTCAATGCTTCTGTCCCAGCAGGGAATTCTCCAGCCTTAGTGGCCAAATATTTATCCGGAGACTTATAGATGGCCATCCAAGTGTTTATTAAATCAGCAGGGATGATTGAACAAGGGTTGATAGGCTGAGCCTTGTTATCTTAAAATTTCTCTTTGTCATCCTTGGATATTCTATTCTTATGGTAGAATAGATATGTTGTCCATTTATTGATGTAAGCCAAATGCGATCCACTTTCATATATAGTGGTGCAAGTCAGGTAATGGCACATCAATTCTTGGTAGACCTTAACTAACTGAGAATTTTTCTCCCTGATCTCTGCTAGTTCCCGGTTGAAGGGAACGTACTCTTCATATAGAGCTTCACCCATCGGCAGCTTGGAGATGCATTGCATCTCATGCAGTGCAAAATCTATTTCACCTATTGGGGTTGCAAAAGTACCTATTGAACTGATATATAACTCCATTAAAGCCAAGAACAGGTTATTGTTCATTGGTATGCCCTGACTCGTGGAGGCTACTGCTTCATATAGTCCAATGGCTTACAATTTTGTTTTGAAGTTCTTCATGATCCAAGCACTGAGTTGAATCCAGTTCTGATTATGAGGAGTCATCCACCCTTGCAGCCTAAGGTTGGCCTGGGGATATAATATTGAGGCCTTCATAAACTTGTTTATGAACATTGGGATCTGCACTGGTTGAATCAAAGCTGAATCTTCGCTTGGTGTGAATCCAGGCAGTAGACCGGCGAAAGGAATGATACCACCACTGGGAGTGTTGGTATGGTAGCCCATTTGGTTGGCTCCGTCCCTCTTGAAAATAATTCTGCCTGGTCAACCATGACTGCTGGAAGTCAGGTTCCATAGCATCTGTCTTGGATGGGTGGCGTGTACAAATGAAGATAGGAGATAATCCCTTGCCATGTCTGGGAGATACATCGCCCTCTCTTCAAACTTAAACACCTAAGCCTCCTTCTTGGGGTTCGTTTGTGATTGGAAATCAATGGCGTCCCCAAACATGAAGGCAGGCTTCAAAAATTGCTGACCATCTAGCGACACCAGTAATTCTTTATTCATCAATGATAGCAGCATTCTGTCTCCCTGAGCAGCTATCATTTGTTGTCTCTCTTCAGGGTACTGCTTGTCACTTTGTGAGAATTCGACATGAGACAGATTTTCTAAATAGTTTGAGCCCACAATACCAGCTGGTGAGCCGAATACCTCTGCGAGAGGATGAATCTGCAAGTCCACTGCCAAAAGAAAAAAGAAGAATCAAGATTAGTAAAAATCTAATTTGAATTTTACGCAGATGACTTATTCTAAATTTTACGCATAAAAATTAAAGACTTTGTACTAGAGAGCTTGACTATGCAAACTTTACGCTTACGCGTAGAAGCTAAGTTGATTAAAAAAATTTAAGTGCAAAAGTTCTCTGTTTTCAGAATCGACTTTTTACGCAAAAGTCTTATCACTTGTGTATTTATGCTGGCACATATGAATGTGGGCATATTTTTCATATTTTTACGCTGGCATATATGAATGTGGGCGTATTCTTCATATTTTTACGCTGACACATATAGACGTGAGCGTATGTTATTTTTACGCGGGCACGTATTGACATGAGCGTATTTTGTTGTTTATATTTTATGCTGACACGTATAGACGTGAGCGTATGTTGTTTTTACGCGGGCACGTATTGACGTGAGTGTATTTTTATATTTTACGCTGACACGTATAACGTGGGCGTATTCTGTTGTTTCTATTTTTACGCTGGCACGTATAGACGTAGGCGTATTTGGTGAGTTTTATTTTATGCTGACACGTATAAACGTGGGCGTGAAGTTTAGGGTTAGGTTCTTCTTCTTCTCCGACGAACCCGTGGCCAAATTAGGTAGGGTTCTACTACTAGGACTGCATCCTTGCTCTGATTTGAAATATTACCCCCTGCTATGTACCCCGGGACCACACCACCCCTACATACATGCCTACAGAATCTATGGGATTACTTTGCCTATCCTGTCACCCAATCTGATCGTGCCTACTGTTATGTGCTGCACCGCTGCACCCATCCAGGAAACCCCTCTTCTTCTTTTTGACATACTCACATCTATCCAACCACTACCTACACAAGGATTTATGATACACTCTCGTTTAGATTATATACACATACAACCATCTCTACTCTGTACTGTTGTCCATAGTTTGTACTCTGTTGCATAAGCACACATCTAGATACCGAGTCTACAGTCTATTTGTCGCGCATCAGTTCTGATACAGAGGTACAAGTTGGATACCCTACACACCTAACATACAATGCGCTTATCACTCTATCAATTGGGTACGAAGGTTTTAAACATGGTGTCTAAATCTGATACAGATACGAGACTGTTACCAAGTGTCTTCGACTCCTTACAGGCCCTACTGTAAATTCTGATTCCTACACATACTCAAATCTCAGAATATTATCCCACACATATGATCCTACACTATGAATCCTTAATAACGGCACATCGTGCAGAGTAAAGGTTCGGGTCTGAAGGACGTAGGTTCAATATTCCCATATCTGTCTTAGTTAAATACTACAGATGTACTATCGAGTATCACTCAGATACCCAGGGTCGAAACATGATGCCCAGTATCTGTGGGCACCAATATTCCGATATGATATCTGTATCGACTCGATACCAATATTCAGAATATGGTGACGGTAATAATTTGATCCGCTTCTACTCTATGTTCTTTTATGAATCTTCCTCCTAAACATAAATTCGAATACCAATAGTATGCAACATGAATTTCAGAATTAAAGAATTGTGTACCTATTAGGTTAGTTGCCTGAACTTGAGTGATTCCTGCTCCTTCTCGGTCCCCCCTTGCATTCTTGCGGCAGGAAAAGGAACGAGATCCTTTTAGGGTTCCCAGAGGATTGGGCGGCTGTTGCTCTCTATATATGGTGAGACTTGGATTTGATCAGGGGAAAATTGGATAGAGGGAATTTGTGTTTCAACAAATTTGAGTTTTTCTCTTGAGGATTTGGGAGTATCACAACAAGAAGAGAAGTCTGCGTATTGGCTTTGCGGTTCGGCCTGGGGGAATTTAAATTCAAACCTTTTACACCAAGGCCCCTGGAAACTAGAGGCTTGCAAGGAGCCTCTATTCCTGTATATATGTATAAGTGTTTTAGATAGGATTGCATTAGATTCAAATCAATCTGAGATTTGATTGGGGCCAGGTTCGGATGAGGAGAGATTTGTTTTGAACAGATGAATCTAATCCGGAGGTGATTTGAAAATGAAGGGATTGGTCGTTGGAAATCTGGATATGAAATCTGGCACTAAGGCCTTTTTGGAAATAGGTTTTACACAAGTTCCCTTATGCTAACTAGCCCACTTCTCTAGGGCACAATTTATCAACCAATTAGATTTTTAGCAAAGAAATAAAATAATAAGAATAACACTAATAATAGTTTCAAAAAAAAATTGGTTCAAGGGCTCACACATTGGAGTTCCTATTGGCTTTACATTTTCGAAGTCGTACTTTTTCAGTATGTCCTTCGTATATTTGGCTTGATTGATGAATGTTCCCTTTGAGTGTCACTACAAAAAAAGTATCTTTTTGGGATGACACTATAAGGAACACAAGTCTAAAACGTCCTAAAAGTATAGTTCTAGGGACGGCTATATTTTTAGTAACAAAAAGTTGTATTTTTTTGGGACAGATTGTGAAAATGGATCACTATTTGGGACTAATAAAAAATTTTGTTCCAAATAATACACATTTCCGTCCCAAATAGGTCGGCGGGAATACCACACATTTGGCGGCTAATTGCCAAATTTTATGGGGGGAAAGTTTACCTCCATATGTTTTCATCTTAACCGTTCGATCGGATGGCTTAATCTAGACCGTCCATCCCAAAACTTTCAGAACTTAGTAGATCAAAACTTTCAGAACTCAATATCAAAATAACCTAAATCTCTCTCTCTCTCTTTTCGATCAAAAACTGGATGCTGCTGCTTTCTCTCTCTCTGACCTAGGTGCTCCAGTACCCACTCCATGAAGCAGGACGCCGATCGACGCTGGCGCTGACGGCCCACGGGAAGTCACGATGGAGCCGGGCCATCCTCTCTGATCGCCACCTCCCCCGGTGCCGCGTCCTCCTCAAGACGGCCTTCGCCAGTAGGTGGCGCAGGCCCCCAACCAAGAAAGCTCAGCATCATAGGTCAATGGTCCAGGTTTGGGCTCCTATATTGATTTTGTGGGTTTTTCCTCTAAGTATTGCTCATTTTAACCTCTAATTTCTTTATGTGTCTATAGAAAATTCAACATGAGATTTGGGCTCCTACTTTATCGATGTTAACGTAAAAATTAGTCTAAATTATTGAGAAATTATAGTGCCGTACAACGTTAATTTTGAAATTTGGTTGTTGATTACGAGTTTCTTGGCTCCTTAGGAAAATAACTCACTAGAAAGCTATGCTTGATGTTTTAAAATGTTTAACATGAAGGCTTACAAGCTATGCTACAATGGAAAAATTAAGATAATGACACCATACACACACGAGTGGCATAGACTTTTATAGTGTGGTTTTCCTATATTTTTGTAGCTTCCAAGTTGTATGAAATATTTTGAATTTATTTAACCTGTCCAGTTTGCATGTTTCAATTACTAAATATTTATATAATCCCATTCCTATTATCGTGGATTAAAATTAGTTGAATAATCTATTATGCTTAGGTAGGTGATATTTCACTATCAGATTATATTGGTGTGGTAAATGGGAAGCTTTCTATATTTATTCCACATACTACTGGTTGATACTTTGTGAACCAAATACTAGTATCTATTCACTAACTTAACATGCTATAGTATCTATTCACTGACTTAACATGGGACTAGCTTTAAGCTGAATTCAGATTTCTAAACTAGTGGTTTTTTACCCTTTAAAGTCTTAGATTAGGTTTTTTACCCTTTAAAATTAAACACAAAACTGCCTCCCTTAATTTTTTTGACTTTTCCATGATACCAGAATCATATATTCGACACTATTGTACAAACATACTGTGTATTATGTACTAGATTTACCATATCATGATTAAAATATTAGAATAAATAGATTAGAAATTTGTTCAAGTTGTTAAATGTTAGTTGGTATTTCTTTGTCTATTTTTTCAATTTAGACACTTTACTGAATTTTTCAATTTTTTATACATTCCACTTTGACAAAGTACAATTGGCCAATTTATTTTCATGTTCCTTTGTGATCATGTTGTTTTTGCTTCTTCATCCGAGTTCTCTGATTTTGTAGATATCAGTTTTAGTGTCGTTGTGTGTGAGCCTTCCAGTGGCTGCCATATTTATCAGGGTCATAACAGGGGCCCAAACATAACTTTAGGTTCAGGTGCTATACTAATTCATGATCATATTCCAGCCTAAGAGATAGCATATGCTATGAGCGTTGGTCATATTGATGAGACTATGCTTTTAATTTCTGCTAACTATGTAAATCATTTACATTATCACATTTATCAAATCAATAAGCTTATTGTTATTTTTTTAGCTTGACTTTGGGGTATTAGTTATGTCAGCCTAATCCCAATCCAATCTGACACGAGCATCTGTAAACTAGTATGGTATTAGTTAGGGAATGGCATGTGTTCTGTGTCTAAATAGGAACCCATACTCTATGTTGGCTATGCATACTCTAATATTAGCTTAAAGAATAGCAACAAACCTGGAAAAGAAGAAATGAATGGGAGAAATGGTATACAACAACCATCCCATGGACTAATCGTCAAATGGCAGGATGTGGATCTTACATGTCACTAAACACAGGCATGTTTGGCCTATCAGAATTGCATTAGAAACCTTCGCAGAAGAGTTTCGCATTCATACTAACTGAATTTAACTAGTGTATTTTGATTTAGTGCAACTGAAGGATAAACAGGCAGAATCGAACACAACTTACCTACATATAAACTGTTTCTTTATACTAGTTTCTTGTTGAATCCAAATCCTAAGTGGAATCTACTTCCTACTGTGACATTAAAGCTTGCACCTGAAGATACTTTCTATTTCCGTCGAAGAAACCTGCATTCGACTCTGAAGCATCATCTGCCATCAAGGATGTTAGCTAGCAAATTCCCACACTTGGGCAGATTAGCATGAGAATATAGAACATACTGGGACATTTCATGTTGATTCAACTCGCCTGGCCTGTGAAAAATATCATTGACACCAAGAATGGGAGCTATGATTTGTGGACACATACGTAAGTTTCACACTTTTGCATGGACACTGGGTATCTGATAAGGTAACTCTTCAAAAGTTGGGCATGAGGACACTGCATTGCATATCTTTCTAACTATACATTTATCTGGCATAGATATTTATGTGGTCTAGTTTCTTATTTGTATATTGAAGAATATAATGAATTAAAAATAGGAAGAAGAATTGAAATACTATAGCACTTTGCTAATAGGGGCATAATAGTAACAATTCACCTTATGCAAATTTTGTAAGTTAAGAAATGTGAAGGTTGTATCTCCAAAAGAGTACCTAACAAGGATGAACATGTGAAAATCATGGATGATCTTTCCTTTACAAAGGCAATCAGGATGCAACACTAGACAAACATTTAAAGGATAGGTATATAATATATTAAATTTGTTTCAAATGAAACTAATACATCCAATATTAAACAAATAGCATTTAGGATGAGACATTCTATGCATACTTAAATTTATCTGAATAGTGAATACCCAAGAAGAACGTGGGAGAAATATAGTCCCAAGTATCAGAAAAAAGTTGAGAATTCTTACTCTTCTTTGGACTACAATTTGGGCACTTAGTAGCTATGGATACTAATACTCTTCCTTATCTCCTATGCTTGGCCCTTGCCAACTTACATTAACTTAACTCATTCCCAGGTTGTATCCTCATATCTAGGATTTCTGTGTTTGAATACAGGTTCTAAAGGGATTGTATTATGACTGTTTCTACCTGACATATCCATTGATGTATTGCAGTTAATATAGGGCAATATATGGGGTACCAGGGATTCATCCCAACTGAACTGAACCGCAAGGAATTGAACATGAAATGGCTATATGGTAGGTAGGGTGACTGATTAGTAATCCAATTTGTTGTAGGAACCTAAAGAGACCTGGGCAGCCATGTTTATGGATTGTAAGGTGTTATAGAGGGTTACACTAAGGTTCCAGTTTCATGGTCAAATCATTGGCCACAACAGGCAGTCCCCTCTAACCTACATACTCGAGCCTAACATTTCTGATATTCAATGGGGCTTATTGACAAGCTCCTGTCTTGCCATAAAATCTCAATTTGGATGAATATCTATATGGTCTTAACTGTCTTGATATTGGATACTCAGGTCTTTAGTGTCCAGGAAGCCAACCATTATAATGGTTGTCAATGCAATTGTATTTGCACTTGCATCTATGCTACTGCTATTGCACAGACTTGCCAAGGCAAGTGCAGGCCATCACACTCACCTGGTTTCACCTTCTAACCTTCCTGTACAATCTTGGGTCTCCTAACATCCTACACATGCATTTCCAGGTACATATTACCCAAAATGCCAGAACCTATCATTCTGAAAAGTGGTTGTCCCTGTGTTATGTTTGTACACAATGGTCAAGTGCCTTCCTTTTCCAACTCTCTGAACTTACCATAATGCTGATACTTCTTCTAAATTTCTGATACAGACCTATAGTCTATATACCTAGAGTACTAACATACACACAAGTCAAGTTTTATCACCCAGACCTTTTAGGTACTGCAGCTAATACATTTGGTTGGAATTTACACCTAGGTAGGCTAAACTGGTGTGGTATAATCCTATGTTCAGTCGGGTACATGATGCCAGGGTTATACTGTAGGTACAATGAGGCTATCGATTACCTATGTTCAGTCGGGTATCATGCTTGCTCCTTATATGGGTACCTACCCTGTACATGTATCTACCCCATGTCTGGCATAGAGCCTACCTGTGCACAACCATATATATAGTAATAGGAGTAATACACAGATATTTGAAATCCTAATTATCTCAACTGGCTACACAGACTGTAAGGCCATATGGATATGGCCTCAGTGGTGAACCCCTTCGTTATATCCTGATACTCTTCCTATGGTTTGGTATTTCAGGTCCCTTCATGTCAGTTTCCTTTCCTAACATCAGCACTTACCAAACTATAGTGATTCCAGACTAGCATTCACATTTGATTCCTCTGTTTGCAACTCAGGAGTTGAAAAGAAGAAGCAGGTATGGTTATCTAACTGAATTTAAACAATGATCAAGTAGTGAACTTATGGAGAGCAATTTATATAACTCAGTCTTTAGCCATACACGCACTGGTTCAGTATTTTGGAAAATATGTGAAAATAGGGCAGACTTCAGAGATATGAATGCACATTTCTATTCTAAATTGATGGAACCAGAGCTCTAGTAATCAATAGGGATAATTGCTAATTTAACCAATCGTACAACATAGCCTGGTATGTGGAGTAGCGAGTACTACAACCTGAAAGACTCTGTTCATAGTGTGGACACTCGATACCTCACATGAATGCAGGAGACTCAAGATAAGGGGTTATGCAACTCCAGGAATAATCTCCAGGAATATTGTGACAGTACTTGAATAATCTCCAGGAATATTGCAAGTAGCTGGTAAAATGGAGACACAGTTGCCCAGATTCATGAAAGACATCATGTGTATTTCGCAGCAAAAGCTTCTGTTTAGAAGCATTAATCCACTATTAGGTGAATTATTCACTTCCAATTATTTAAAAATGCATATGTTACCGACTACTTGTTCTCTTGCTGTGCTCGCTATTCTTTAGCTCATAATCTAAAAGTTTTGCTTGACCTTGTAAATAATATTTTGCCTTTCTAAGTTTTTAGAGTTTTTCTTGTTTATGGATTGCAAATCAAGTCTCTTATAAGCTGTAAACATGCAAGATTGAATTGATTCAATGAGTATATGAAATATCAGCTTCCTTTGTGGATAGGAATATCATTTTGATCCTCCCAGGTTCAAACTTGGGAAGTATCAGCATTCAACTATTTTTTTAGTTTATTCATCAAGACATCATCTCACTGGGAACAATAAGCTTATATTATGTGCCCAGTCATTTGATTCAGATTTGAAGTTAGGAGAAGTAGATTGTGGTACACCTAGTGCACATTGCTGCCTGTTAGAATTGCATATGAACTTTTTGTTTGACTTGGCATCCACAGGTTCGCACACATAGGTCTTGCCATCGTAAAGCTTCTGGATATCCTTTTGGTATCCCGATCAAGTACTCAGTTTGGCATACCAGATAACTACTTGGTGCTTGGGGGCTCAGTTGTGCGTGATACAATCAATCAGTTCAAGTACTTCCCCTTGCCTCTTTGTCTATTTTTTTCCTTTACATTTAAGTTTGCTAAATTTACCTTTTTATTTTTAAGATTTAAATTGAATAACTTACATGATGTTTTCTGGCTTAACTATAGGTCATGTAATTAATATCTTACACTTCTTAACTAGTTATTGTTTTATTATTCTATCGGTCACTTTAGTTCCAACACTCTACTTGAAAGATTATAAATGAAAATCTGCTAGTTGCCTTGAACATATTGCCCAAAAGGAGAGCTAAAGAATACGATGCTAGTCTTTCTTGACATTATGCATGAATGAACTGTCTTGTTTTATGCTAATCATTACAATACTTCCAGTCAAATGCATATCTTGTTTTATGACTCATCATTAGATAAAAAAAAATGTCCGCCTTTTAATTTATTAAGCCTGCTATTTGACAAATTTTAATTTTGCTAGTATCGAAAAAGAACTTCCTTTAGCTATTGTGCCAGTCCATCACGGCTTTGCTAAAAGAGAGTTAAGCAGATATCACAAGAAAGTACAAAAAAGAACTCAGACTACAAGCTAATAAAGCCCTTGGAATTGAAAGAACCATATCGATTTTTTCCCATTTTTGGACTTGAAGCTTCCCAATTTTTGGACTGAAGCTTGTTATTTGTAGTTCCCATTTTTTTCTAAGCAGGTCTGTACAGTTTGGAAGAACTGTTAACAGGTCTGTACAGATGGATTGATCCTTTTGTTCTGTTTTAAACATTCACAAACTAATGTAGTCTAGTCTGTATAGTTTGGAAGAACTTGTCTTTCTTTTCTGGTGGTTTGTATACAGTTAGCAGGTTGCTAATATATTGGCATATCTGTCACGACCCGCTCCCGAATAATCGGACACGAGTCGGACACGCCCAGCCTTCGTCGTTAGACACGACGAAGTAAGCTGTACCAGAACTAGGGAAGATCTAACAAGTCAAGTAAATGAGAAGTAATGTCACAGCATATCTATAAACGATCCCAGAATATTCAAATACATGTCTAAGCATTTTATTATTACATTCATCCAGAAATGTAACTAAAGTCTGACTAAAGTCTCAAAAGCAGGAAAGACAACTAAATGGAAGATAACTAGGCTTCTGCAGCCTCTATGTCACAAGCAGCTCCAGCTGGCTCAAGGAAAGCAGTATCCTGTCCATAGTATGTGTCACATAAAGCCTCCATCTCACCTATCATAACATATCCAGTCAGGAGCGGAGCAAAGCACAGTTCTAGGTAATGAACAATAACATAATGATATGGAAAGTAAATGCTGGAAGAACAGGATAAGAACAAGTATGTAAAGAACATGAAGATCATGAACTACTGCTATAAAGATACATGAAAGATCATGACAATGTAAGATGCAGTAAAGATCACGACTAATATCAAGATCAGGATCAAGAGAAACTAATGTAAGAACAATATCCTGAACATGTGTTTATATGTTTGAAATACTACTTAGATATGTGACCGGCTTGGGTAAGATCATGAAAGAACATGAAAAGATCCTGAAAGATCATGTAATGGTACGGCTTAGGACCCGCGTGCACTGTGCGAGGCCTAAGCTAAAGATCATGAATAAGTATCCGGGTTTAGTCACATATCTAGAGTATTTCCCCACCCCAAGATACAAGTAAGAACATGAAAGAACAAGCCAGAAGAACATGAACGTGTCGCAGTGTGTCAGCAATAAAGAACAAGGAAGATGCACTGAACAAAACCATAGAATGTACTTGCCTTGCTCCAGGCAAAATGTAGGTAGAAGAGCTGGATGATCTCCTGTTTAATAATGATGTTTACAAGTTGGTTAAGATCTAAACAAGGTATTGATTAAGATAAAAGGTAATTGACTTTCTCCCAAGCCACTAATAGCTACTATACTTAATTTAATCCATTAGATACCTGACCAAGGTAATCCATAAGAACAAGGTAGAATAATAGGAGTATACTATTATCACTTGACTAAATACTTATCCTGTACAATTTATACAGCTATAAATATATGTAGAATATATATATTAAATTTCCTTAACTTACTTTTTCTTTTAGATATACCTGGTATCTAGAATAGTATTTAATACATGAGTAAGAGTAAAATTATATAACAACTCTTACCCAGTACCCATTTCCAACGTTCTCAAATCATAGTGAAACTTTATGTCACAAAATCCAGTACCAAGCTATGCTTCCTGAATGTGACCTACATCTGCTGTCATATATATATACCAACCCACAAGTATACCCAAATCAAGCAATGAAATTTTACCAAGATTATACAAACAAAGTTTAGCAAAATATATACCAAAACTCTCTCAAGATTATAAAATCGAAGGGTAAAAATATACAACCAAATTGAATTATAGATACAAAAAAAGTACAACTAACTGATACTAAATTGACTACGAACCCTGCCTCTGCTATACTCCCCAGTCCAGCAACCTCTACACACGATACGACCAAATTGATATCACCAAAACTCGGATACACACCCCGATCGTCACGTACAGCATCTTGAAGATACACACTCCCTGAACATAATCAGAGCTCTGGACACGAATGATCAAAACACTCGTAATCCCCCTTCTTTGTATTCGACACGAAACATCGGATATGACACAGAATTGATATGCATCCAATCAAACTGGTACATACGAACACAGTCAAGTGCCTGGACACGAGCAGGTCTTGGACTCCCTCCCCAGACACGATCCAACACATGAAACGAAATACGAATGCTCTGTTCTAAGTTTGAACAGCCCGACACCAATTGCAAGGAGGAAAAATTAAATTGGAGAATTACCTGAAGAATCAATTTGACGTAGGAACACCACTCACAGATTCAAGCACAACTTCTCTTCAGAAATCTCACTGCGACAACCAACAGATTCACACAGGAAATACAAGATCTCGATAATTAATTTATGGAAACAACAAAATCTTCAGATCTGAATCAACTTCAAAGTCGAGACTCACCAGACGAACTCGCGAGGAAGGCCTTGCCGAGAATTCCTGGATTTCAAGGGATCGATCGAGTTCTTCCTAAAATTCCAGTTGGAATCAAAATAATGATCATAATTCGAAATAAGGAGAGGGACGAGCTAAACTTACTGATCTAAATTTCTAGAAGGAATAGAGCTCTCCAATGGTCAGCCAACTCAGATCCGAACTGATACCACAAACGTACACAGATCTCAACAAGACGATCAACAAAGAATCACGAACTCAAGGTTCAAGGGTTGATCACGAACTCACCAGCGTCGAAGGATGTCGATCCCTCACAAGGAAGTTTGACTCCTCCCAGAAACTCGATTCATCAGAGTAGAATGTCTTCGGCTGCTCGTTGCCGAGGAACGCCTCGACGTCGGGCCTGGAGTTCGTACTGAACGCTCGAAGCAACGCCGGAGGAGGTCGGTCACCGCGCACAGGACGAGTGCTGCCGATCCACGCCGCTGAGGTATCCGCAGAAGAGCACGCCCTTAGTCACCGCCGAGGAGCTCGCTCGCCGTCACCGGTCCCGCCATGGATTCGCCTCTGGACAAGAATTTAGGGCTTGGCTTCGTGGAAGGAATTGGGGAAAAGAAATAGAAGATGGTTTCGAGAGCTAGCTTTCTCTCTCCAGCTCGAATACTAAAAAGAAAAAGGTAATTTGCAATAAAGCCCCTCCGGTTATTGGCATAAGTGCAAGCGGCCCCTCATCTTTTTCACATTTGCATAAAACCTGAAACAGTTAGAAAAAATCTATTTTTGGAGTGATGGGACCCCTAAGGTGGTTATAACAATTTAAATTTAAATTGAAAATCCAGCTCTCTATGTTTCCCTCCAAAATATGAATAAATAAAATAAAAAGAATGTTTAGTCAAGGGTACCTACTAAATCATTATAAAAATATAAAGGTGAATTATTACTCCCAACAAAACTTGATATGATCATAGGAAAACTTTAAAATGGGAGGGTGGAGTTACAAATTCTTCCCCCCTCAAAAAATTTCGTCCTCGAAATTCAAAGCACCACGGTACAAAATGATACAAGATTCAAATTTTAATTAAGCACGAGTGCGAACACGGTCCATGACTAGGTACGAAAATTGCAACGATTTTGAAACGACTTGTATGACACAGTATGATCAATGAAATGAGTAAAGGCACGAAATGGAACAAAATTTTAATCAGGTTGCAATGACTTAATAATTTTGATTAGGCACGAATTTAAAGAATTTTGATTACGATTTAGGAGACTGACTATCAAAGCACGAGCTCAAAAAAAAATGTTCAAATCAAAATTTAGCATGATTATCAATGGAAAGCCAAGATTAGATAGGTGTGGTCAAAAAAAATGAAAATTTAGCATGATTAAAATTATAGGAAAAAAAATCATGGTCAAATAGGCACAATCAAGATTTTGACGAAACATGATCGTGATTAATTAAATGATTTGGCGGGATGGATCAAAATACATTAATCGGTACTTTACGGAGAAAATCAAGGATCCACATCGACATGAAAGGATGGAAATGGCAAGAGTTGATTGAGGAAGTACATGGGATTATCGAGATGAATATGCAAGGACTTGTGATCAATAATAATATGAAAATAGATTTAGTCTCCATGGTATCCGAAGTCATGTAGGTATTTGAATCACTTAGCCTAGAATCCCTGCCTCGCCAGTATATATCTGACTGCAGTGGACTTCGGCTCCGTGACCCAATTAACAATACGTCAACGGATATTTTATCGACTTCATCCATTTTCCAGCAATCATCAATGAAGCAACCCAAAGGATCAAGATATGAAGAATTTAGAACAAAGTCTCAATAGTATTAGAAAATCTATAAATGTCTGAAATCGCTTCGACTTAAAGTTCCGGCCTCGCCAGTGCGCTGCTGGCTGCAGTGAACCCTCAGTCTCCAGAATCCAGATAGTGGTTGCAGCGTGCAACTGCCATGCCTCAGTAGATTATCGAATACTCTATCAACCTTATCCATAGGAGTTACAAATGAATTTCGAAGAATCCAAAATGAGTAGTGGATACTAGAAGGACAAACAAGGAGACTTTAAATCTGGAACGGGGAACGAAATTTTGAAAGGTAATCGAAAAGCTATAATGAAACCTGAAATGGTGGTTAAAATTCTGTTTTATGGAACGTTATCTCGAAGGAAGTACAGAGTATCAAAAGATAAAATAGAGGCAAGTGAAACAAGTCTCGAAATAGGATGGTAAAATCTGACGGAGCCTCGAATAGTGGTGATGTTTCAAACAATTCCGAATGAAAGACGAATTTCAAATAGGAGAACATCAGTTATCAACAAGGTTGTGAATGAGGTCAAAATCTCGAATAGCAAGTCTCGAAGAGGGAGCAAGGTTTCGAATAGTGAAACAAAATCTAGGATTGAAAACAAAATCTCGTATAAGATACAAGGTCACAGCAAACTTGCGAATGAGCAACTGAAATAAAATTTTTGAATATAACCCAAATCACGAATAGGAACCAATCTCAAAATAGGAATTAGAATCTCAAATAAGGTCTGAATTTCTCAAGCAAGTGTCAATTAGAAACGATGGTTCAAGCAAGGTTTTGACTGGAGGCAAGTTTAAAAATATTTTTTTTTATTTTATTTATTTGAGTAGGAATAGAATTTCGAATAGCACCAAGTCTGAATAAGGAACAAAATTTAATTAAAAGCCAATCATAGAAAACAAATCATAAATAATGAATACGAAAAGTAGGGTATTGAATAACGGGTATTGCAACTCCTGGTCTTCTGCAACTGTCCCGAAGTAGACTCCCGCTGGCCTCTCCGCAATCTGTCTGCTGACCTCGAACGGCAGAACTCCGAGTGGGTATGGGTGTGAAGCAGTGTCTATGCAAGAATTCTACTGATAGAAAACTATAGGTGGCTCCAGAATTAAATAAGGCTATGGCAGGAAAAGAATGCAGTAAAATAGAACCTGTGATCACATCTGGCACTGCCTCGTCCTCCTCAACTGCAGCCATGACGTAAGCACGTCCCTGCTGGGCTCCTCCTCTCTGCTGCTGCTGATGCTGTGCAAACCTCTGCTGCTGGGGCGGCAGAGCTCCTCCTCTCTGGGGTGGTGCAGGTAATGCTCTGGGTGGTGCGGCCGGTGGTCCTCCTCCTCGTCCTCCTGCTAGTCTGGCTGTAGCCTGTGCGCAGTCCCTCATCTGGTGTGCATCTGATCCGCAAAAGAGGCAAAGTCCCAACCTCTTGCGGCACTCGTCGATATGATGACCGGGGCGGTGACAATAGGCACAAGGGGTCGCCAGCTGCTGCCTCTGATGCTGCTGCACTGGGGCTCTGGCCTGCCGGTGATGCTGCTGCTGGTGCGGCCTCGTCTGGGTCTGAGTCTGAACCCTCTTCGCTGGTGCCTGGAAACTGCTGCTGCCTACATCTCGGTCCCTCTTCAGCTTTGGGTCTGCCTCCTTCTCTACTGCCTGGGCGATCTTAAGGATGCTAGAGTAGGTAGTCGCCTGGCTAATCGCCACCGCATGTCGCAGCTCCCTGTTGAGACCCTTCTTGAATCTCCATGCTCTGTCCTCTGGCTCTCTAACCAAGCTCTCAGCAAACCTGCTGAGTCTGGTAAACTCCGAAGTGTACTGCGCGACCGTCATCGTCCCCTGCTGCAGCGCCTCGAACTGTATCCTCAACTCATCACGCTCCACCTCTGGGAAGAATTTCTCTTTGAACAGTTTTTTTTTGAAAACTGTCCAAGACACCCGGGGCTCCGTCAACTGGGGGTCCTCCCGATACCAAGATCTGGCCAAGTCAAAAAGTCGCATGCTAGCCACTGACACCTTCTGGTCCTCTGGAATGTTCGCCATGGTCAAGGTCCTCTCTGCATTCTCCAGCCATTCATCTGCATAGATGATCCCCTCGTCGCCCCAGAAGTCCAACGGAGAAAAGTACTGGTACTCCTTGGCTGTCCCCGGTCTCGGTCCTCGTGGCTCTGGAACTGCCGCTGGAGCTGGTGCTGCCGGCTCTCTGGTCCTCAGCGCGTCAACGACAGTCGCTCTGAACTGCGTGGCCTGCTGGCTCTGGGCCTCCCGGAACTGTGCAGCCTGGTGGTTCTGGGCCTCCATGAACTGTTGAAACATCGCCATCACCTGGGTGCCGTCGAACATCATCGTCGGTGGCAGTGATGGGAAAATAGGAGGCGCCGTCGGAAGCTGATCTGCCGAAGCGTCGAGTGCGGGCTGCTCCGTGCTGCCTGCAACTCCTGAACCTCCAGGCTGATCTGCATTCTTCCTCGTAGTGACCATCTGTATAAAAAGAAAACTTCGTTGAACGACAAACCCTAAAACCTAACAAACAATGTTTTTATAATAAATAAGCACCTGAAGAACATGATAAACCTGATATACCCTTAATTCCCGATTTTCCTATGCTGTGATCAAGTTCCCTAGTGTAATCAAGTCCCCCAATAGTACGCTAAGTCCTAGGTACCATTAGGATGGACCTGCATGGGCCACCACTAAAAACATGTCACGACCCGCTCCCGAATAATCGGATACGAGTCGGACACGCCCAGCCTTCGTCGTTAGACACGGCGAAGTAAGCTGTACCAGAACTAGGGAAGATCTAACAAGTCAAGTAAATGAGAAGTAATGTCACAGCATATCTATAAACGATCCCAGAATATTCAAATACATGTCTAAGCATTTTATTATTACATTCATCCAGAAATGTAACTAAAGTCTGACTAAAGTCTCAAAAGCAGGAAAGACAACTAAATGGAAGATAACTAGGCTTCTGCAGCCTCTATGTCACAAGCAGCTCCAGCTGGCTCAAGGAAAGCAGTATCCTGTCCATAGTATGTGTCACATAAAGCCTCCATCTCACCTATCATAACATATCCAGTCAGGAGCGGAGCAAAGCACAGTTCTAGGTAATGAACAATAACATAATGATATGGAAAGTAAATGCTGGAAGAACAGGATAAGAACAAGTATGTAAAGAACATGAAGATCATGAACTACTGCTATAAAGATACATGAAAGATCATGACAATGTAAGATGCAGTAAAGATCACGACTAATATCAAGATCAGGATCAAGAGAAACTAATGTAAGAACAATATCCTGAACATGTGTTTATATGTTTGAAATACTACTTAGATATGTGACCGGCTTGGGTAAGATCATGAAAGAACATGAAAAGATCCTGAAAGATCATGTAATGGTACGGCTTAGGACCCGCGTGCACTGTGCGAGGCCTAAGCTAAAGATCATGAATAAGTATCCGGGTTTAGTCACATATCTAGAGTATTTCCCCACCCCAAGATACAAGTAAGAACATGAAAGAACAAGCCAGAAGAACATGAACGTGTCGCAGTGTGTCAGCAATAAAGAACAAGGAAGATGCACTGAACAAAACCATAGAATGTACTTGCCTTGCTCCAGGCAAAATGTAGGTAGAAGAGCTGGATGATCTCCTGTTTAATAATGATGTTTACAAGTTGGTTAAGATCTAAACAAGGTATTGATTAAGATAAAAGGTAATTGACTTTCTCCCAAGCCACTAATAGCTACTATACTTAATTTAATCCATTAGATACCTGACCAAGGTAATCCATAAGAACAAGGTAGAATAATAGGAGTATACTATTATCACTTGACTAAATACTTATCCTGTACAATTTATACAGCTATAAATATATGTAGAATATATATATTAAATTTCCTTAACTTACTTTTTCTTTTAGATATACCTGGTATCTAGAATAGTATTTAATACATGAGTAAGAGTAAAATTATATAACAACTCTTACCCAGTACCCATTTCCAACGTTCTCAAATCATAGTGAAACTTTATGTCACAAAATCCAGTACCAAGCTATGCTTCCTGAATGTGACCTACATCTGCTGTCATATATATATACCAACCCACAAGTATACCCAAATCAAGCAATGAAATTTTACCAAGATTATACAAACAAAGTTTAGCAAAATATATACCAAAACTCTCTCAAGATTATAAAATCGAAGGGTAAAAATATACAACCAAATTGAATTATAGATACAAAAAAAGTACAACTAACTGATACTAAATTGACTACGAACCCTGCCTCTGCTATACTCCCCAGTCCAGCAACCTCTACACACGATACGACCAAATTGATATCACCAAAACTCGGATACACACCCCGATCGTCACGTACAGCATCTTGAAGATACACACTCCCTGAACATAATCAGAGCTCTGGACACGAATGATCAAAACACTCGTAATCCCCCTTCTTTGTATTCGACACGAAACATCGGATATGACACAGAATTGATATGCATCCAATCAAACTGGTACATACGAACACAGTCAAGTGCCTGGACACGAGCAGGTCTTGGACTCCCTCCCCAGACACGATCCAACACATGAAACGAAATACGAATGCTCTGTTCTAAGTTTGAACAGCCCGACACCAATTGCAAGGAGGAAAAATTAAATTGGAGAATTACCTGAAGAATCAATTTGACTTAGGAACACCACTCACAGATTCAAGCACAACTTCTCTTCAAAAATCTCACTGCGACAACCAACAGATTCACACAGGAAATACAAGATCTCGATAATTAATTTATGGAAACAACAAAATCTTCAGATCTGAATCAACTTCAAAGTCGAGACTCACCAGACGAACTCGCGAGGAAGGCCTTGCCGAGAATTCCTGGATTTCAAGGGATCGATCGAGTTCTTCCTAAAATTCCAGTTGGAATCAAAATAATGATCATAATTCGAAATAAGGAGAGGGACGAGCTAAACTTACTGATCTAAATTTCTAGAAGGAATAGAGCTCTCCAATGGTCAGCCAACTCAGATCCGAACTGATACCACAAACGTACACAGATCTCAACAAGACGATCAACAAAGAATCACGAACTCAAGGTTCAAGGGTTGATCACGAACTCACCAGCGTCGAAGGATGTCGATCCCTCACAAGGAAGTTTGACTCCTCCCAGAAACTCGATTCATCAGAGTAGAATGTCTTCGGCTGCTCGTTGCCGAGGAACGCCTCGACGTCGGGCCTGGAGTTCGTACTGAACGCTCGAAGCAACGCCGGAGGAGGTCGGTCACCGCGCACAGGACGAGTGCTGCCGATCCACGCCGCTGAGGTATCCGCAGAAGAGCACGCCCTTAGTCACCGCCGAGGAGCTCGCTCGCCGTCACCGGTCCCGCCATGGATTCGCCTCTGGACAAGAATTTAGGGCTTGGCTTCGTGGAAGGAATTGGGGAAAAGAAATAGAAGATGGTTTCGAGAGCTAGCTTTCTCTCTCCAGCTCGAATACTAAAAAGAAAAAGGTAATTTGCAATAAAGCCCCTCCGGTTATTGGCATAAGTGCAAGCGGCCCCTCATCTTTTTCACATTTGCATAAAACCTGAAACAGTTAGAAAAAATCTATTTTTGGAGTGATGGGACCCCTAAGGTGGTTATAACAATTTAAATTTAAATTGAAAATCCAGCTCTCTATGTTTCCCTCCAAAATATGAATAAATAAAATAAAAAGAATGTTTAGTCAAGGGTACCTACTAAATCATTATAAAAATATAAAGGTGAATTATTACTCCCAACAAAACTTGATATGATCATAGGAAAACTTTAAAATGGGAGGGTGGAGTTACAATATCTTATTTCATTTGCAGGTCCTTCAAAAGCATTCTGGATATGCTAAAATGGTGGGCGACTATCTTGTGATGGGAAAAAAATTTGGGTTCATTTTTTTAGTTCATGTTGGATATACTTGAATGTTCAAAAACATAGTGTAGTGCTTAATGTTTTGGGTTCAGAATTTTATATATACGTAATGGTGGAGACAATGGGTCCATTTTGTAATGGGGGAGACAATGGGTTCATTTTGTAATGGTGGAGACAAGGGGTTCTTTGTAACTGATGGTGTGGGTGATGTTGTGTTTTGAATTTATTTTGGAAATGATGGTAAATGATGCTTACTGTTAAGCTTTTTCGTTGTTTATCAATTGAACATATATAGTTATATATGGATTTTGTTGTCTTCTACTTAATGGTAAAGAATGCTTGATGTTGTTAAGCTTTTTTTTGTATTGGAACTCCGACACCTGGAGATACATCTGAGGACAATCATCATATGAATATGTTATGTGTGTATTTAAATGGTATATTTTATAGCTGGAAGATACAAATGATAATTTCATAAGTATTACTTTTGGGACGGTTATGTAATTGTCCTAGATATAAATGACATCCTTTTGTGACGCTGGCAAATATTTCTAGGACGGATGATATTCGTCACAAACTCTTTTATTTTGGGACAGTTTAGTAAACCGTCGTAAACATATAATAATTCAAACTCTTTTGGTACGGTTAGATTTTTCGACCCTAAAACCAAATTAGGACGGTATTTTCTGTTCTAAAACTTTTTGCCACGCCACCCTAATAGCACTGTCACTTACCGTCCTAAAATTCGTCCCAAATTACAATTTGGGACTGATTTGAGCCTTTTTAAGACGAATTTTTGGCGTCCCAGAAAGACACTTTTTTTGTAGTGTGTTGTTTGATCTGGAGTCCTAGGAAGAAGTTCAGCTCTCCCATCATACTCATCTCAAATTTACTCTGCATGCACTTAGCAAACTCTTGACAAAGTTTTTCATTAGTAGATCCGAATATGATGTCATCAACATATATTTGTACAAGCAGAATATCATCATCTAAAGACTTTATAAATAAAGTAGTATCAACTCTTCCTTTTGAAAAACCATTTTCAAGTAAGAAGGCACTTAGGCGTTCATACCAAGCACGAGGTGCATGTTTGAGTCCATAGAGTGCTTTCTTAAGTTTGAAAACGTGATCAGGTTTTTAAAAATCGTCAAAACCAGGGGGTTGTTTCATGAACACTTCTTCTTTCAAAAATTTGTTTAAAAATGCACTTTTCACATCCATTTGAAATAATTTAAAATCATTGAAACATGCATATGCACAAAACATGCGGATAGCTTCTAGTCTAGCAACAGGAGCATATGTCTCGTCATAATCAATACCTTCTTATTGATTATAACCTTGTGCCACTAGACGTGCTTTGTTGCGTAGAACTTGTCCATCTTTACTTAATTTATTTTGGAACACCTATTTGGTACCAATTATCGATTGACCAATAGGTTTAGGAACGAGTTCCCAAACTTGGTTTTCCTCAAATTGATTAATTTCCTCTTGCATGGCATCAATTCAAAACTCATCATTAAAAGCATCTGCTACATTCTTAGGTTCTACTTGTAAAATAAAAGCTACATTTGCTGCTATTTCAGAATCTCTATAAGAAGAGCGAGTACTTACACCTTTTGATATATCACCTATAATGAGCGTCTCTGGATGATATGGCAAGAACTTCAATGATTCAAATCTAAGAGTCAGATCTTCCACATCACTTTTATCGGTTCTGGCTTGTACATTTTCATCATCACTGTCGCTAGATCTGTGACTATTGAGCTCATCAAAAGTAACGTTAATGGATTCTTCAACAATCATAGATCTTTTATTGAAAATTCTATATCCCTTACTCTTAGCAGCATAGCCGAGAAATATCCCTTCATCTGCTTTAGAGTCGAACTTTTCCAAGTTGTCCTTGGTGTTCAGGATAAAACAACGACATCCAAAAACTTTAAAATAAGAAATATTTGGAATCCTTCCAAACCAAGATCATAAGGTATTTTTTTCGATATAGGTCGAATCAACACCATATTTAAAACATGACAGGCTGTACTAACAGCTTCTGTCCAAAAATATTTAGAAAGATTATGCTGATTTAGCATGACTCTAGCCATCTCGCTTAGAGTACGGTTCTTCTGTTCCACAATATCATTCTGTTAAGGAGTTCTAGGACAGAATTTTTTTTGGTAATATCCACTATCATCATAAAACTTTTTGAAATTAGTATTTACGAATTCGCCACCTTGAACACTTCGGATACGAGTAATCATGAAGCCTTTCTTGTTTTGTACCTTTTTACAAAATAGCTGAAATTCAAAAATTGTATCACTTTTGTTTGATAAAAAGTAAACCTTAAGTAAAACGAGAGAAATCATCAACAATAATGTAGAAGCATAAAATAAACTTCATAGACCAAGTCAAAGAAGTTGAGAACTTTACGCAAAATCAGACTCTACGCAAGGCTCATTAAAAAACTCTATTGCGTCAGATTCAAATTCTACGTGAGTTCTTTTACGCGAGGGTCGATCTCAGCTTTTACGCGAGAAATAGGCTGTCAGACAGCATTAAATGCGCGTGATATTGATCTGACAGCATGATTTTCTGACAGAACATTACACAGAAGCCAAGAAGATTTTTTACACCAAATCCAACACTTGTCATTTAGCATGCAGATAGGCTACTTTACGCTCAAGAGACCACTTCCTTTACGCATGAAAGCTATTTGAGTCTTTACGCTCAAGGCTTTCGTGTACGTAGAGTTTATTTGAGCTAATTATACGCTCAAGGCTACTTTTTCAGCCACTTTACGCAGGAAGTCTATTTTGGGTTATTTTACGTCCAGTCTGCTACTTTACGCAGGAAGTCTATTTTGGGTTATTTTTACGCCCAATCTTTTCTGGCTATGTGAGAACGTGGTCTGCATACGTCGCTTTCATGCCACACTTATCGAGGAACGTGTGTACGTGCTCTCTCCATTTTATTGAAGTTGTGGGATACGTGTCACCATGCGTAGAGATCACAATTCTATATGGGACACGTGTCATCATGCGTAAAGTTTGATTTTCAATCGTGGGTAGCAGTTACTTGCGCAGAGACCCAATTTTGTTTCTTTTTACGCACAAAGGGTTTAATCTATAAATAGACTTATTTTTAATACAAGAGGACATGAAGAGAGACAGAGAAGGAGATTCTGAGAAAACTCATACTTTTATAGTGATATTTCCCAGAAGCATTTCTTCAACTTTTTCTCAAGAACAGGGTGAAGCAAAGCAGAAAAGCATTCGACTGTGCCATCAGTGCCGTTGTGTCGATACCTTTCTGGTGACTTAGTTCTTCCAATTGTTTATCTTCCTCAAGCAGTTCTCTTCATCATCATCGTATGGTCCAAGGAACAAAGTGATCGCTCTCAGATCAGACTTCTATAGCAATACTTTCCATAAACAATTTGTACTTTTGTACTTCTTCTCGTTTTCTTTCAAAAGCCAATTTTAGGCATTTTGTTAAGTGAAACAAATAACAAATGCGTAGAGCTTATCGCCAAGACTAGCGACTCTACTAGGATCAAATAAATCCATATGTATCAACTGCAAAGGTCTAAAAGTACTTACAGCGTTGATGGATTTAAATGTAGACCTATGTGCTTTATTCTTTTCACATTCAGCACATACCATATCTCTCTTGAACGGTATCTCAGGGAGTCCTTTTACCAGCTTCTTAGTGCTTAGTCGTGAGATAGTGTCCATATTAGCATGTCCTAGCCTCATATGCCATAGCCAGCTTTCATCTAAGTTTGCGACTAGGCATCTTCCCGCATTATTAGTACTCTCTAGAAAGAAAACATAAATATTGTCTTATCTATTCCCTTTATATACGGGATTACCAGATGACATATCATATATTGTACATTTGTCTTTAACAAAATTGATGCCATAACCATTATCTGCCAAGTGACTTATGCTCAGTAGGTTATGTTTCAATTCTGTAACTAGACAAACATCTTTCTTGCTAGACAATACTGTGATATGTACCCGAGAGTACCACAGTATGTGTAAGTAAGTTTTGAAAACGTGTTAGTAGAATTTGTGTTGACATGCATATGTGGTTTCTTTGAAAACTATAAGTGAAAGCATGGTGATATTCGTGTTTCTTACGTGCTTTCTGTGTTTTAGTCCTCTTAGGTGTATGCTTAGCATTAGGACTAAACTTAGGTTGTGTCACAGGTATAGCCTGTTTGCCTAACTTAATTTCTAACTTTTTAGAAACAGCATAAGACTCTTCATATTTAGCAGTCATATCTATGAGTCTTTGTTCTGTGAGTAAGTGCTTCTTCTTCTCTATGTCATATAACTCTTGTATCTTAACATAGTCTTTTTCTTTCTTTTCAATTTTGATGATAGCCTCATGATAGTCTACTTTAAGCTTGGCTATCTCTTCCGTGTTACCGGTAGTAGATGTCTCTTTAACGTCTTCAATGAGACTGGAGAGTCTAGCTACTTCGATTGTGCATGCCTTAACCTCTTTTCGAGATTGCTTATACTTGTCAAGCATATTTCTGTGTTCTTCAAGTAGTTTGTTGAAGGCATTTTCTAACTCTTCGAAAGTAAAATCATCATACAAAGGATTTGAGGATACCTTATCAAAAGCCATAAGATAGACATTGGCATTTTCGCAGGGTCTGTCTTCTTCCTCTGAATCACTGGCATCGCTTTCATGCCAGATACTTGTATTTGTGTACTTTTGACTAGTTGTTGCTTTTCTGCTTGATCTTGATCTATCGTATGAACTGCTTTTCTTTGAAGTTGGACAGTCCTTCTTTATATGCCCTGATTTCTTGCATCCAAAGCATATTGTTTCTTCTTCATTGCTTTCTTGGATATCTCTCTTCCTTCTGTTTGATCTCTCAAACTTTAGGAATTTTCTGAAGTTCTTCACTAGCAGGGCTTGTTCATCACCACTTGATGATTCTACATCAGAATCATTGCATGTTGACTTCCTGGCTTGAGCTTTAAAGGCGATAGATTTTTTCTTTGGGGTAGCTTCTTCAAACTCTTGTAAGTCCAGTTCATGGGTCATCAGCTTGCCCATAAGTGTTTCCAGTGTCATGGTGGTGAGATCGTTTCCTTCAATGATTGTTGTTGCTTTTGGGTTCCAGTTCTTAGTTAGAGCCCGTAGTACTTTTCTGATCTTCTCATGATTATTGTAATCCTTACCAAGAGATTGCAAAGGATTAGTAATATCAAGAAAACGAGAGAACATTTGTATAATTGACTCACCGGGTTTTATTTTAAAAGATTCATATTCCTGTGTTAGTCTGCTGATTTTGGATTCCTTCACTTGGGAAGTACCTTCATGAGTTATCTCAAGAAGTTTCCAAATCTCATGAGACGTTTTACAGGTTGAAACTCTGTTGAACTCCGTTTTATCAATTGCACAGAACAGTGCGTTGATGGCACGAGCATCTAGACTAGCCTTTGCTTTTTTAGCCTCTGTATATTTGTCACAAGGCTTGTCTATAAGCACGCCATCAACTACTGTAGGTGCCGGTTTCTTATAACCGTCAACTACTATAGACCAAAGATCAAAGTCAAGAGACTTTAAGAAGAATGTCAATGTCGTACGTGTTTTCCAGTAAGTATAGTTTGTTCCATCAAATAGTGGGTGTCTATTTGTGGATTGCCCTTCACCGTTGAATATTGATTTCACAGCTGTGATATATACTCTATAAGGTTTGTTATATTAGAATATAACCTGCTCTGATATCAATTGTAGGACCGTTGAGCACCTCTAGAGGGAAGGGTGAATAGAGTGAGTGCGAGTGCAAAGGAAAATAATCACCAATTAAAAATTTAAAAATAGATAACTATGGCAGTGAATAAAGAGACAGTAAATAAATTTTGCAAGAGATAAGAAGTTCAAACTCAGTGACACAGCGATGTATACTGGTATCACTCTGAGAGGACAAATCCAGTCTCGAGTACTCTTGCTCGATGTTAATCCACTATGGCACAAGCTAATTGAGAGCTTGTAGTCTCTTCCAACACCGTGCTTGGTGACATGTGCACGACCAACATCACAACATCGTGCTTGGCGACGAACGTACGACCGGCTCCGAAAACAGAGATGGTTTCTGAACATTGAATGACCTCTTTACAACTCTGAGAACCAAAAGACTCTAGATCAAATGGATATTACTGGCTTTTGGCAAAGAGATGTGTAGGTGGAATATGAAAGTTTTTAGATCAAATAAAAACACTATCGGATATAGATAAAGAGAAGAGAAGATGAATTGATGAGTGATTTGAAATGAGAAATTCACTTCTATTTATAGGTATTTTCTGGGACCAAACTCAGACAGAATTCGGGCAGAGTTCGGATGCAAAGATTTCACAAACGAACGTTGCATGCAGATTTGGAGGCAACAAATATTTGAATTCAAACTGACCGAACTCGGCCTGAGTTCTGTCTCAGTTCAAATATAAAATATTTGTCAAATTCTGTTGCATAAAAGTGAATGGTATGTTTGGTAAGTAGACTTTGGATGGGTAGGCTGTATAGGAGATTGGACTGTGATTAACCTAATCCAGTAGTATCCAGTCGATCTTACAATTTATATCCTAGACTCAATAAAGATAAAATACATAATAAATTGTAAAAATGACTCGGACTGATTCCAATGAGAATAAGCTTCAAAATGATGATTTGCATGCTTGCTGATGTAGTAGTACGCTTTTTGATATTGATTTCACTTGACCTGAAATGTTTAGCTGTCACGACTCGCACCCAGTGTAAGGGCACGAGAAGTGGGTACGTCCAGCCTACGCCACAGTATCGGCTGTAGAACGCTGTCCTAGGTCACAATATCAAACACAATCTAGAATATGCTCCGAATGGAGAACAATATATAAAGTACAACTCAATCACCATATCTAAGATGGAATAGAAGATAAGATAATCTCGACAGAGAGTCACAAATATAAATAATAAGTCTCAGTGTAAACCACACCATAAACAATATCTCAATACAATCTCAAATGTCTCACAAAGCTACATAATAAGATAAGTCTAGACTAAGCTAATGGCAAGTCCTCAGCGACTACTGAATCCTCCTGAGGGTCCAGGTCACCTGTGTCAACTAGGCCTGCTCCATAGTAAGTATCGCAGCAACTCTTATCATCTGTAATATTTTTAACAGGTCCAGTCAGGACAGGAACGAATACATATCTTTCACATAATTCATAATATGAAAGAAAAATATGAACAAGCTATAGAATAATATACATGAAACGTTGTAAAGAAATAGTAGAGAGACTGTAAAAAGAAGAACATGATATAGTAGAAATAGATATACATGATATATAAGAAAACTGAACTAACTACGTGATTTAGAGCACATGTTTGGTTATGTAAACAGGCTTAGGTTATACATGACTTAAATCTAATTTGGAGTTGTACATGATAATGGTGTAGATCACATAACCAAATAAATACCCCTCCTGCCCCAATCAGTACACAAGGATCTGTCCAGGTTATGTTATTGCACATGAAAGGTAGTGTCTCACATGGAGGATCAATCCATATGAAACAACTGTTTTATACATGAAAAGCTCACATAATCATGAGTGTACATGAATGTCACATGAGTATACATGAATAAATACGAATACAAAGAGTAGACGATGCACATGATAAAGTACATGAGCACAATATACCCAATGTATCCGAGGGGATAACATCGCATGAAGAGATCCATATAGTACTAATCCGTGATAACATCATGACAGCATCAAGTAGACTAGTCTATAACAAGTGAATATTTCCAAACAAGTATAAAACGGTCAGAGAATGTACTCGCCTGATAATCCAAGCTGCTGATGAGGAAGTGTAACTGAAGTGGAGTGATGTAATCCTATTTAAAATAACCATAAGTCATAACATGGTCTAAAATATCATAAGAAAGGTCTATAATACAATTCTACATGATTCTAGGTCCTTCTAGGTCAAAGTTAACCCTTGGTCAACTCTGGTCAAACCTGGTCAACTCTGGTTAAACCTGGTCAACTATAAGCCAACTAGTCCATTAACTAATTTTTAGGTCAAACACAAGTTTCCATGTCATTCTAAGTTCGTTTGAGTCGATTTGGATCAAGTTTGACTCAAAGTTGACTTTTGTCAACTTGGTCAACTTGTCGATCGACTCGGCTATTCTAGGCACATTGGGTCAATCCCAAACTGACTCAATACACCCTAGGTTACATTCACAAGCAAACACTTACATATAGATATATATTCATTCATTTAAGTTATATACACACACACACACACACATATATATATATTAAATATATATATATATATACACACACACACACATATATATTATATATATATATATATATATATATATATATATATATATATATATATATATATATATATATATATATATATATATATATATATATATAAATATATATATATATATATATATATATATATATATATATATATATATATATATATATATATATATATATATATATATATATATATATATATTTATGTTATATATATATATATATATATATATATTTATATATATATATATATATATATATAAAATATATATATATATATATATATATATATATATATATATATATATATATATATATATACCTAACCTTACTTGTGAAAAGAGGTTTGTGTGGGTGTGTGTCGACAAGGGACTGTTGTGAGGGTTCAAAACTGAGAACAATAGCTAAATATTAACTATGAGACTGTATTATATATATACACATATATATATATATATATATATATATATATATATATATATATATATATATATATATATATATATATATATATATATTTTATATAGGCATATACACATATAAGTAATGGAAGTTTGTCACTCGAAGAGGGAATGAAACTCGACTCTGAGGTTACGTATCTCGACCAACTCATTAATGTATATATTTATACACATATAGCCGTATATATATATATATATATATATATATATATATATATATATATATATATATATACTAGTCATAACCCGTGCCCATAGGGCATGGTTCATTTAAGGTATTCCCCTCAAAATCTTGGACTCCCAATTTTAAACGAACAATAATAATTATGAGGCCCCCATCAAAATATTAAATTCCAACCACTGCTGGATGTGAATTTTCTTTGGATTCCCCATAAAATCCCACTCTAAATAATGCTCATCCACAACCATTATGAGTGCAAACCCCACTCTTTGGATTCCCAATAAAACCTCACTCTCAATAATGCTCATTCCCCATAAAACCCCACTCTCAATAATGCTCATCCACAACCATTATGAATGCAAACCCCACTCTTTGGATTCCCCATAAAACCCCACAACCGTTGATTCACCAAGATTAAATCCCAACCACTCTTATCTTGGCACAGTCAGCCCTAGGATTCAAAAACCTTTGTATTTTATATATATATATATATATATATATATATATATATATATATATATATATATATTTTATATATATATATATATATATATATATATATATATATATATATACAAAGGTTATATATACATATATATATATATATGTATATATAACCTTTGTATATATATATATATATATATATATATATATATATATATATATATATACATAAAGAGGAAACCCATATATATACATAAATAGGAGATAATTAGGGTATAAACCCAACGACCACTCCCCGCAAGTCCAGAATATCGTATACAAGTTATAAACTCAGAAATCATTGGTTAAAATCGAGAAATCAAATATTCACCTATTCAATTTAAATCTAAAATTGTCAAAAACCCAAAATTCACATAACGACCCAAAACGCACAATACACAACTAGAACCCGCGAAACATGGCAAATACGAAGGTGCCTATGAGTGTGACGTGCATGGGTACTCATGGGGTCAAACCCGTGTCTGTATCGTGCCCATGGAGTGCTTATCGGAAAACCGGATACGCGTGTTGGAACGTGTACGTACACTTGCGTTTCGACTGATTGGATGTCGTACACAACGCGAGAAGCCTCGTGCTCGTAGCTAGGTCTGGTCCCGGGCTAGGTCTAGGATACACTGACACGACACCACGTCGTGTCTACGCGACACAGAATATACGGATCCCGTGCGGCCTGTGTGCGCGCGCGCGTGCGTGCCCGTGGATGCGTGTCGAGTCACGTGGCTCGCGATTCGAGCCACTCCGTGTCTCGGGATTGAGTCTCTGGGTAGCCCAGGTATAGGGATTTGTGCTCGTGCTCCTGGAACGGGTCCTTGTCGCGTCGTGTTCGCATATGAAAGCCGTGTCAGTGGCACTTTTCAGCCGCGTGCACAGTGCGGGCTGAACCGTGCGCGTCGAATTTCTTCGTGCACGCTCCACGAAAGTTCGTGAAATTTTAGGACCATATGGGCAGAGGTTGCCCCCACGCGCCCATAAAATTTCATGTAAAACGGAGCCCTGTGCGTCAAGTTATGACGCACAGACAGCAAAGCATGCACAAGGCCGTGCACGGGCCTCATGCACGCTTGTCCGTGTCCGATTCGGACACTGAAATCGTGTCGAATCAAGATCCGTCTTCACGAAAGTTATTACAAATAATATTAGCAAGGGATTCATGAAAACAGAATCGAAAAATAATAATTTTCAGTTATAAGTGGTATTTCGTCGAACACGTGTTCCACAGGACCAACATGTGTCCGATACGGCTATCAAACGAAAACACAAACCTGCCAAACTTCATGCACAGGTCTGGGGTACCTATATGGATGCATCTACAAAGAAAAAAAATAGAATTAACAAGAGTTTACCTATTGAGTGTCAAAACTCAATGAAATAAGCCTCTCAAACACGTCAATTGCCGATTCCCTCCGGTCAAACGCCTCCGATCCCTCGCTAGCAAGTCTCCAGCAGGTTCCTATCCTCCCAACGGTCGCAACGCACTTCGTTTGGAAGGATTTGGGTGAGAAACGAGAGAATGGGGCCTTTGGAAGAGAAGGGTGAAACTAGGGTTTGAACTTGTGAAGGCAACTAGGTTTTTTATACAATGAGAGGGTGGGGGTACTGCTGTTGTGTGGCCGGCCAAGCATGGGGGGTATTAGGGTTAGGGTTTGGTCATGGGCTAACACTCCTCAAGTTGCTAAAAAGCCCATTGACAAAAAGGCTAAAAAGGCTTTATGAAAAATAGCTTAAAATGAATTAAAAGTTTCCTAAATTGGACAATGGCTCTAAAATGAAATCTAAATGGCCAAAAATAATTCTAATCACATGGTTAGTCTTCTAGTCAGGGTTGACTAAGGTTTTACCACCTTCTACCACCCGAATCATCAATCAAAGCTACACAACAATCAATAAAAATTAAAATAATGCACAATGACTAAAATACCCATAATTAGAAAAAGTGAGTGTGACAGGTAATTAGGTTTCTAATGTCATGGTTAGTCTCTAATCATGGTTAGCTAAGGTTAGACCGACTACATACACAACACCAATTAAAATATTATAAATTAATCCAAAAAATAAAAATCACATAATTACCAAAATACCCTTATTTTAGAAAAGTGGTGGTTACAAATCTACCTTCCTTAAAATAATTTTGTCCTTGAAATTAAAGTGGTCGTACTCCTTCTAGGTCAAACCTCCAACAATCATAGTCTTAAAAAAACTTATCTAAATCATGCAGTTGGAAAGATATCATACAGGGTTATGGCAGGTAGTATCAGTATGAGGTCTCATCATCTAGCCATTATAGTCATACTAGATCAAAAGTAGTCATAAGGTATCAAAACATACAAACAATATGGTAGGGTACAATAATCATCAAGACAGGATAAGGTATAGGTCAAGAACTCACCTCTACTAGGTCTGATAGTTGGAACTCTCTCCTAGAGATATGCCTCGACTAGGGGCAGGTATAGTAGGACAATGTAGCATCCTGTGTCCAGCTGACCCACATAATAGGCACAATCCTAGTCTCTTCCTACAGTCCTTCCATACGTGCCCAGGCTTCTTATAGAAGACACAGGTAGGCACTCGCTCAACTGGCCTCTGTTGGACAGGAATCTGAACTGGATAGGCTGGTCTAGGCTGAAAGCCGGGGTACTCTTAAGGCTCTGGGTATATACTGCTCCTCGCCCTCTTGGGACTAGGCTCTCCCCTCGAATGCATGTAATCCCACAACAGTTGGATACTGAGACTCAGCTAAGCTCAGCCTGAAGTCTTTGTACCTCCCATACATCATGAAGAAGTCTGTAAATCTGAGCCCCATCAGGAATGGCATGGGGTACCACTCCAGGAGGCAAAGGGAGGCCCTCAGTCTCCGACTGAACTGCAGCCCTCTCCTGAAGGATAGGAGATGGAGGAAAACTCTTCGGAGAGGCTGCTAACACCTCCTGAGCAATGAAAGGGGGAAGTACAATCTCGGTCTCATCCGAAACTGCAGCTGTGCACTGGGGACAGACTCTGGTCATGGGTGCCATACTGGAAAAGATAAGGAAAACAATAAATCATCGGGCTATAAGACAGTCTATCATCCTATATGAAAACTGGTAATTAAAAAAAAACTAGGAATTAACTATAAAGCGTTACTATTCTAAAGATGATCAAAATCGAAAGTTTAAAGCACGACTGTCAATAGCATTGAAATCCAGTCACGATATATATAAAAGAAAATTTAGTCTCGACACGATCTAAGTTGATCAATCTCTGGGTAAATCAAGATTTGGGCAAGATGGGGAACAAGGTCATCGAAGTCTGAGCACGAGCATCCAAGGATGGAGACCTAGGTCATAATTAAATTTAATTCAATTGAGTACGACCCAAGATATTAATATGATAAGAAAAGATGACCAAAGTCGATTGGTCATGATCATGGGAGTTAGGATTCAATGATATTGAAAACTTTTAAAGGATAATTCAAAGATATGGAATAAGTCAATTTCTTCCTTTTGATAGGGAAAATAAAAGACAAGGTTTCATAGGGAAGTCAAGTTAATCATCTCTCTTTGATATCATCAAGCTTATCTAATCATTATTTGCCAATCATATCTTTATCTCATAAGTCCAAATATGAAAATCAACCTTTATATGACTACCACCAAGAATTTATACCCTTTTGTTATGAAGATTGGACCTTATCATGATCATCATAGGCTCAATTCCTAAATTCCAAAATATTACTCATGAAGCATACCCTTTTATTTATTAGCACTCAATACTAACCACTTAATCATCTTTAAATCCAAATTCTTCCACCTTGTCTTAAATTAGATCTGAAACCTCTAAATCAAGTTTTATGAAATCCTTGAACTTGTTCAAATTACTCTCCTCGTGTTATTCATTCTAAAATCGCTACGCCTTACAAAAACTTATTCTCCATTAAAATCAACCTTCATATTTCTTTCAACGTACACCCTCAAATATTACTCTCCTTAAATTTAAAATTTTCTCAAAATCTCTATATTTTCTATAACTCAAAATCCTTGTGTTCTTTCTGTTCTTAACCATTTTCTTGCAATATCTTATTCAATTTTGTATTGCTATCGAATACAGTTAAAATCTCTTCTCCATTACTAAATCCCTAAATTTAACATCATAGCCTTAAAGTGAAACGTCTCAAGAATCAATAACCAAAATTTATCCAAGTCCTCAAAACTAAGTTGACATCGAATTTCTCATCAGTTTTTTTTATTTTTTTATACATCTACGAATTATTCATACCCAAAACATTTCTCTAAGTGTGATTGTTCCTAAATTGATAATATAAACCTCTTGATTTCATTCTCACTTTTTACCACATTTCTATCTCAAAATTCTATATCAAAGACCAACATTTAGATTCCTACCAAGATTACCATATGTTAACAAATTACGTCCTTTCCGAGCTAGATGATTTACGTTACTTCCTCGACCTTTCCAAGGTAAAAAGGTATGGAGATTCAAAGGTTTCAAAGTATGGATGACAGAATTAGATACGAGATAGGTGATTGATGTAATTGGGACAGAGTTAACTAAGATGAGAAAAAAAATGGTAATAAAAGAAATAATGGCAAGAAAAAAATAATAATAAAATCTGTTCTTGCTCATCTGTTCAAAACGAATGAACCAATTTTAAGATATAATCTGATAACCATACAAGTCTTCCTGAAATCATGTTGCTAGAAT
>JANAVB010025471.1:112500-182498 GCA_029216955.1 Iris pallida
ATCAAACGAAATCACAAATCTACCAAACTTCATGCAATGGTCTAGGGTACCTATATGGATGCATCTACAAAGAAAAAAAATAGAATTAACAAGTGTTAAGAGAGATTTACCTATTGAGTGTCAAAACTCAATGAAATAAGCCTCCCAAACACGTCGATTGCCGATTCTCTCCGGTCAAACGCCTCCGATCCCTCGCTAGCAAGTCTCCAGCAGGTTCCTCTCCTCCCAACGGTCGCAACGCACTTCGTTTGGAAGGATTTGGGTGAGAAACGAGAGAATGGGGCCTTTGGAAGAGAAGGGTGAAACTAGGGTTTGAACTTGTGAAGGCAACTAGGGTTTGAACTTGTGAAGGCAACTAGGTTTTCTACACAATGAGAGGGGGGCTGCTGTTGTATTGCCGGCCAAGCATGGGGGGTATTAGGGTTAGGGTTTGGTCATGGGCTAACACTCCTCAAGTTGCTAAAAAGCCCATTGACAAAAAGGCTAAAAAGGCTTTATGAAAAATAGCTTAAAAATGAGTTAAAAGTTTCCTAAATTGGACAATGGCTCTAAAATGAAATCTAAATGGCCAAAAATAATTCTAATCACATGGTTAGTCTTCTACTCAGGGCTGACTAAGGTTATACCACCTTCTACCACCCGAAACATCAATCAAAGCTACACAACAATTAATAAAAATCAAATAATGCACAATGACTAAAATACACCTAATTAGAAAAAGTGAGTGTGACAGGTAATTAGGTTTCTAATGTCATGGTTAGTCTCTAATCATGGTTAGCTAAGGTTAGACCGACTACATACACAACATCAATTAAAATATTATAAATTAATCCAAAAAATAAAAATCACATAATTACCAAAATACCCTTATTTTAGAAAAGTGGTGGTTACATTAGCAGCAGTTCGTATATTTTGTGCATTGACTTAAGTCATTGTCGATTATCAAAATTGGGTGTGACCACCAGGAAATGGGCCAACAAAGAAATCACTACATACGCCACTTAGAAATAAATATCTATTCTACTTAATGTGAAAAGTAGCTTCACTGTAAAAAAAAATCCTTCACTATATATAGTAATTAGAAAGAATAGATGCAATAAATTCCACTGGCAGCCTTTTAAAAGATGCATTATGGAGGAATTAATGTACGAAGGATTCATGGTACTTAGTATGTCTTCTAAGTTGTTACTATGAAATTTCGAAGGGTTGAACACATAACCTATATAATTAAAAGCAACAGAATTGTAGTTAAACCAACTCATCAATATCATCCACTCCAAGTGTCTTTTAATCTTCCTAATTATAATCTATGAATAATAAATATGGATATTTAGACTTTGGGTCTTGAATGAGTTATGATATTTATGTTTGAGTCTCCATAATAGACATACTTAGTGTTTGGGTCTTGGACTAACAGTTGACTGTCAAAACCCGACAAAAAAAATTAAAAATAAAATAATGAAAAAAAAATGAAAGAAATTAAAAAAAAATGAAAGAAATGAAAGAAAAAAAAAAAGGTGAAAAAAAGGAAACAAAACAAAACAAAATGAAAAAAGAGAATGAAAAATCTAAAAAAGGAAAAAACAATAAAAAAATGACAGGATATTGTGGAAATAAATTTGTCCGGGTATTCGTAATTTTCGGAAATAAATTTGCTGGGTTTTCGTAATTCCCATGTTTTGTTTAGGTTAAAAGAATATATTCCCAAAAATTATGAATACCCGGATAAATAATTTACCCGCAAAACATGTAAATCATATCATTAAGAATAGGTGCCTATATTTTTTTGCCCGAACAATTTTTTGTTATTTATTTTTCTTTTTTTATCCTTTTCTTTCTTTAGATTTTTCTTTCAGTATTTTTATTTTTTTTATCATTTTATCATTATTTTCGTTTCATTTCGTAATTTTTTTTCTCGTTTTTTTCACTTTTTTTATTCATTTTTTTCATTTTTATTCGTTTTTTCAAAATAAAAATCAATTTTTAGTTTTTTTTTCCTTTTTCCTTTTCTTTTTCTATTTTTATTCTTTTAGTTGGATTTAACAATCAACCGTTGCCGTTGGTCCATGATCCAACTTGTACGAGACTCAAACACTAATTATGAAGACAACAAGATTGCGAAGAACATATCAAAGTCGGATGAACCCATTGTAGATGCTGAGTTGAAATCTTCAACGCTTCAAGAAGATATGAATTTGAAGGTTTCTAATCAAGAAACAGAACCAACTGAAAAGAAGGACATGATAATCTTTGGTGAAATTATTACGGACGCTACGAAGATGCATTTTTTATGCCCTCAAGAAAATTATCCAAAAGAAGACAAGACCTCCCCGAAGATGACGATCAAGAACATGGTGCAGGATCTCTACAAAAAATTCTGAAACGAAGTATCAGCAAAAGTTTACACGACAAACAGAGAATTTCAGTGGAATCAACCAAGACATTATTATCATCATCATTTTCATCGTCATGTTCATCGTTCTTTTCTCTTGAGTGTATGTCTCAGCAAGAGAATTTCTCCTGCGGCGGAGCATTGAAGAATTTACCAATATTGAAAGCTCCCAATGCCAAAGAGACGAAAGATCATGGATGTGAGCTTGTGACAAAGAAGGATGGCTCGAGGCGTATGTACATCGACAATCGGGCTATCAACCACATCACCATCAGCTGCTTTCAAATTCGGATCCAACCTGATGATGAGTGGAAGACTATTTTCAAGATCCGAGAACTACTCGAATGACTATTTTTGCCCTTCGGACTTTTGAATACGTCAAAGACCTTCATGGCCATCAAGAATCATATTTTGAAGCCATTAACAAGAAAGTTCGTAGTTATCTACTTTGACGATATCCTGATTTATAGCAAGAGTCAAGTTGATTATTTGAAACACCTCAGAAAACTTCTCAAACTTCTTCGAATTAAGAAGTATAGATTATGTACTAACCAACTCATCTTCTTGGAATTTGTGACTAGCTTCGATGGCCGCAGTGTTGATGAAGAGAAGATTTGAGCATGCCGTGACTGAACTACACCAAAGATAATGACTGAAGTTCAAAGCTTCTATGGTCTCGCCAACTCTCATCCACAACTTCAGCAATAAGACACACATACCTGTCCAACCTTCAATGTCGTCGATCTTTACGAATACTTTTCATCTGACGAACCACTTTATTTCTAAGAAGAACTCAGGGACGAGTTCTCTTGAAGCAGGGGAGACTGATGTAGCGTAGAATCCTAGTTAGGATTCCTTTTCTTTTTCTCTTCCCTCTTGGATTCTTTTTTCTTTTCTTTACTTTTTTTAATCCTATTTATGATAGGAATCTTATTTTGACTTTATCTTTTACTAGGATAGATTTTATCTTTATTTTACTAGGATTAGGTTGTCACAAAAGTCCTATAAATAGGCACCTTTTGTATGCAATTGGAAACAACTTTTAATCAATAAAATTCTTCTTTAAAGTTTGAGATTTGTTCTCTTATTTTCTTGGTCGTGGACTCGACTGTTCCGTGGATTCGGAAGCCCCTCACTTGAGGTTTTCAAACAACCTTCGTGCGGACCCCTCACAAGGCCCTTCGTCGGAGTTTTTGCGGCACCGCTTCGCTCTCATCAAGCAACGGTGGTCCAGTTATCGTCATCACCGATCGACTTGGCCATTGCCAAGCACGAAGGTGTCACGCCCCGACCCGGAATTACCCGAATCATCGTCCTCGCAGGGGCGTGATGCCGCATGAGCCTGGAGTTGCACTCGTGCAAGGCAAGATGACAAGTTCTCAAATGGTTATCTTTAGTTCGATATTAACAACGAAAGGAAAACAGAGTATACAAAACAATTCTCTTTATTGATATTCGAAACTGAGATTACAAAGGCTTTTGATAGCCCAATAATATATGCCAGATTGGCTACAACACTCAGGTTCTGTCTTGCCCACAAAGGATTTCACCGTTCCATACATCATGTCTTCTATATCTCGGCCGCATCAATCATGTTGCAAGTCCGAGCGTCAAGCGATCGCACGCTTCAAGACGCTTCGACATTCCAAGCCTCAACGCGTTCAAGCGAAGCTTCGCCGCGAGCCATCCATTCCCTGCACCCTGCATGAAGCTGGTGGGGGATCAGTACGTTCGTCCTCGCATGTACTGATGCAAAGACCTTCTTTCTAAACCGACATTTAGTATTTATGTTGAATCATGCAACTTAGCTTATGATCTTGCTATGTTCTCCTTAGGGCCGATTTCATGGCATATTCGAAAGCGTAAAGCATGTTAACATGGCAAGCATGTTATTCGAATTGAAATAGGCAAGCAGGCAAGCAATCTCGTGTTTGATTCGTGGTGCGACTTCTTACCAAGTCGACGCACTCGTCCTTGCACCGACGCAAGGAGAATACGCCTAAATCCTTCCCTGTCATGTTATAAGTGCTCTCTATGCATGATCTATGTGTGCGGGACACATACGTGCCTACACTTTCAACCTATCGTTCCTTAGTTATATGAAGGTCGTGGACGTATCCGCGCCGGAATGGACTAAAGAAGTTTCTTACTTTCTTTTCTCTCATTCTTTTCTCGAATTTGGTTGGGTAGCCTGGCGTTTCACGGGTTGGGTTGCTATCCCAAACAACCAAAACGTTACCGTTGCATACCATCATTTGTGGCTTTTCTCCATCTATAAGTGTCACGACCCGTTACCCAAATTGTTGGGCCGGGCCGAGCCATGTCCAGCCTACGCTTGGTTAAAGCGCAGTAAGCTGTTCTAAGAATAGACAATAAATGATCTAAGCTACTAACAGTTCTAAAATCACATTTAAAGTTCATCACAACACATCATCTATAAGCGAAGGTAACATGAGCACAGACTTAATAATACATAACAAAAGTATCTAACTGGAGACAAAGTCCAGTATCCAAATATAAGTACAGACCAAAGTCTAAGTCCCAAAACACAAGAAAGATAACTAAGCAAGGTTCCCCGCTGGGGCCTCTACTGGAGCTAAGGCCAGGTCCTCAAAATCAGTGCCATAACATGTAACACATAGCATTTCCTTCTCGAAAAGTATACCTACAACGTTATCCTGTCAGGACGGGAGCAAGTACAACCTCTACAACTAAAGTACTGAACATATAATGAAAGAGATGTACAACAAGAAACAGGGTGTGATAAGTCTATAAAACAGGAAATACTGGGAAACATGGCCTCATGGTACAACTGGAATCACAGTATCATGGTAACATAGGGAACATGGCCTATCATGGTTTAATTGGTTCTTTTTAGAAATGACAGCATATAGTTTAAAAGTTTAAAACTGTAGTATGTACGTGAATCGGTCAATAGGTGAATAGGATGTACAGCGGTACATATCAATTTTCTGATGTGCACATACGTACACATAACAGCATCGGTGTATATCCATACACAAACGCGGGACCAGAACATACGGCAAGGTCACATATAGAATGGCACCGAGCACGGTAAGTACATACGGAGAAGGGGGTCATGTTCACGTACAATACTAACAGTTTCCCCTTAACCCGTTATTTAACATGTGAGAGATACGAGAACAGTAAAATCATGTGGGAGATACGAGAACGATATAAAGCATGAGAGAGATACTGGAAGCAGTATGGCAGGTACTGGGAGCAGTATAAAACATGTGAATAATCCGAGTAGTATAAAGCATAGTGAAACATGTACTGAGAACCAGTAAGAAGCATGTAAAGATATATGAACTGTCCTAAGCATGGCAGGTACTGAAAGTAATACAACATGTGAAGATATAACTTGCTACCTCAATGATCAGTATTTTAACATGGTTAATACATGTTCTAGCATTAAAAGACAGTAAATGAGTCTGTAGATGTACTTGCCTCGAGCAAAGCAAGAATACTAGTACGAAGGTATAGATGTCCGGTATCCTGTCAATAATGATATACAAACTCAGTTCTAAGCTATGTTCAATAATACACTAGTAGTGTGACACGACTCCTAACTGGACACTAACCAAGTGGGGACCTAGCATGAAAGTCTAATGTGGAGTGCCACTATACACACACTAACTTCCTAGGATCTTTACACTAGCGCGGGGTGAGGTCTAATACTATAACAACTCAAATCAACGCAAAACTTGCAAGTTGTAACTACTCAATAATTAAATCAAACTGTACACTAAGTTCCAACAATTTTAGAGATAGACAAAAAGCTTAAATATATATAAAATAAAGTACCAAAATGATCATTGTTAATTATAGAAATTTATACTAATTTTTCTGGGATTTATAAACCCTCATAAATATTTATTAAAAATCAGCAAACATAAATATACTAAAAATGAGTTCTGTTTTCCTATTTTTATAAAATACCAAAATACTTATTAAATACTGGAAAAATTATAATAAATTAGCTAAATTAACATAATATTTAAATACCATTTTTCTAAGATTTTTACAGCAATTAAAATATATATAAAAATTCAAAACCAGAAAGTAACAATATCTCGAAAAATAATTAATTATAAATTAAGGATAATACATAATCAAAATCTACAGATGTTGTCGGATGATAAAATAAATATCACCAACGTGTCCAGAATGGTCAAATCAGCTAGGATAGCCTACCCATAAGTCCAATTTGGACACAGGGGCAAAACAGTAATTTCGGGTCAAAATGATGTCCGCCGTTGGATACACTTTGCACCGAAAAGCGTGTCAGGATAGAAGTCTACAAAATCTAGCAAATTATATGTCCACGAATCCAGAATGATGATACGAACCCAACGGTATATCCGGAATAGGATTCCGATGTGCCGATCTCAAAATGATACGTTGACGCGACACTTCGTATCCGGTTTGCACGAAAATGCGTGCCGGAGCAAATGTCCTCAAAACTCAGCAAATTATATGTCAACGAGTCCAGAATGACGATACGAACTCAACGGTATATCCGGAAGTGGATTCCGATGAGCCGATCTCAAAGTGACCCGTTGACCCAAAAAGTGGGACCCGCTTTGCATCGAAATGCGTGCCAGGGCCCACGTTCTCCAAATTAAGCAAACTTTATATGAAAACATGCCAGAACGACGCCACGAGTCTACTGGTGGTGTCAGAAATTGAATCCGGAGTCCCGGGTTCAAAAATGGAATTTTACAAGTGCAAATTAAAGAATTCGGACGGCCAACTTTGGCGTCAAATTCGACCGACCAAACGTGCTTATAATGAAACGAAATCTAAAGGAGACAGGAAGATGGTTATACCAGCTGTGCACCGGAACTGACGGTGCGCAAAACAGAGCTGCGACGGCGAAGTTACGAGCTGACGAAGTCGGCTCCACAAAACTGTCCAAAAACAGTTCAATTTAAAACGTCAACTTGGTGGCCAGTTTTGAGGTATCAAATGACGAAACTAACGGACGAAAATTGACAGGAGTAAAGAGGGATATACCGAGATTGCGACGGAGCAAAGAGATCGCCGATCCAACGGTCGGATCTCCCAGAAAACGTGTACGAACTTGCTGCGACGGAGCACCATTTTCGAGTTCAAAACTCGCGCGCGCCGACGGGATTTCGTTCAAAACGCACGAATAGCCCATGCGTCGCGCCGGGGAAGCGGGCGGTGGCCTGGGGGAGTTCGCCGGGGGGTCGCCGGGACGAGGGGGTGCTCGCGGGGGCGCGGGCCGGCCACGTGGTGGCACACGGCCACGCGGTGGCGCGCGTATGCGCGCGCGCGTATGCGTACTGCGGCTGCTGCCGCTGCTGTACAGCGCATGTGCGGCTGCTGCGTCGGTCGTCGGCCCGGCGCACGCACGCGGCAGTGGCCGGCGGTGGCTGTGGCGGCGCGTGGCGTACGGGGGTGGTTGATGGTGGTGGAGGTGATGATAATGGGGGTGGTGATGGCTTTAGTGGTGATGGTGATGGTGATGTTGAAGAGGATGAGAAGGAGGAAGGAGGTGGCTGTTGCGGGGGGGCCTCGGCCAGGGTGGAGGAGGAGAAGGTGTTCGGCCAGGGTGGTGGAGTTTTGTGGAAGTTGTGTTGAGAGAAGGAGAGATGTTTACATGTATGCATGGGTGTGTATATATAAAATAGAAAGAGTGAGCGAGAGAGAATGAGAGAAAGATATTTGAGAAAAAGGAGAGAAAATAGATATTTTCAAAATAGGAAATATAGGAAAATTATGTGAGGTATTTGGGCAGTCATGGGAGAACAACATGGGACTTGGGTTCGGGTTCGGTCGAGCCGGGTCGGGTCGAAATCGAACCGGGGGCAATATTCGAATTAAAATAGGGATTTATAATCATGGGAAAATAAATAATATGCGGGGACTCCAATAAATGGGACACAAGTTTCATATGGGTAGTAGGCTTCGTATGGGCCACGTCCATACTTCGGGTTGACAGGCTGAATCGATGTCGGGTCCTGAAATTAAATCGAAAATTAAATCGGGTTTCACGGTAGATAATAAATCGGCCTAAATTGACCCGGAAGTTGTGCGAAGGAAATGGAGCACAAAATGGAGTATCTGAGTGGGACACAAAGGTCATGGGTGAAGAGCGTCTTGAGTAGATCATTTATGAGAAGTTAGTTTTGAGAAAATGGCTGATCTGGCGCTCCTAAATTAAAAGCAACGGTAACGTGCAAACGATGATAAAAAATAAAAGTGGGAATAATATTCAACGATTAATTGGTCTAAGTTGACCCGAACTTGCGCGATACAAAAAGAGCACAAGGGAACGAGTTCAAGTGGGACACGATATATCAACAGGAAGATAATCTTGCCTACTTCAAAACCCATGAAGAGAGTTTACAGAGATTCGCATCCCTGACGCTCTAGAAGTCAAAGTCATGGAAGGGTACATTAATGATCTAAACAATTAAATAATAATATTTATCGAAAATAATTCATTAAGAAAAATAAAAATAAACCCCTGAAATTCGGGGGCTTACATCCTACCCACCTTACAAAAATTTCGTCCTCGAAATTAAAAATCATCCAACCGGTCAAACTATAATATGTAGCTGCTCTGGCTACAATACTCAATCTGCTATCCTTGTAATCATCTCTTTTGTTTCTCCTACAAACTTTTTGGTTCCGGTTCAACTAAGTCCTTCTATCATAAACTACGTCATATATCCTTTAGAATCTTCCATACTATTCATGAACATTAACGTATACCCTAAAATATAGGTCATTCTCTGGATATGTCTATAAGCCTATAATGCTTAATCATCAATCATATTTCCAACCTTAATTGTAAATACTGGATTTCTTTATCGTATCCTAAGTATCCATATTCTATCAATCCACAGTTCCTTAGCATCATTTATCGTCAATCCTTTCCTACAATTTCTCCTTGAAATCATACGTTCAATTTCTAACCTTGGTGTAGAGCCTTCTTCTTTTTACTCAACAAGTCCTCTGAATATAAATCCTCGATTTCAAAACTCCCGATTTATTAATTACCAAGGTACATATGTCTCTGTCTTGTTCATTGTCTTTTTAACTGATATCTTTCCGATCTCGTACGCAATACGATAACTCATTCTAATTTATTCTATATCAATCCACGTATCGATCTACCCTCTAATCACATGTAATTAGCTATAGATAACCCATAATCACTTGGTCATCAAAGTCATTTAATGCTCAATCCTCAAATTCTAAGCACAAGATTCTAATCCTCAATCCATAGTCACAACAATATACGATCCCATTTCTCTATCTTAGATACCCTATCATCAAGTCATATTATCAATGCAATCGTTCTTAATGGTTTCCAAGTCTGCTACAGTCAGTCACCTGTACTTGTCCTATAAGCTTAATCTAACCAATCCCTAGGAAAAGTATTTATCACAATCACAAAATACATTTATAGTTATACTACAGGATCAGTCAACAAGGTTTGGCTATTTCGGTCGTCTATCAAGTAGAAGGTAACAAGGCCTAAGACTGGGTCAAGCAATCCATAACAGTGTCCAAACAAGTTAAAGGGTCAAACAAGGCAGAAAAGTTTATTGGAATATCTCCAAGAATGGTACGAAGACAACGAGATGTATAACGAGAAGAATTACCAAAGAGGTTAACGAAAAAGAGTTTAGTCAAGTCATAGGAAAGATGGAACACAAAAATAATTATGTCCAAAAGATAACATGAAACCAATCCTATTGGAGAGTCCTAGAGAACCTGTAATTCTAGTTGTAGATGTAGATAGATCAGAGTTGATCAAGACGGAGAAGAATGATAATAAGAATTTATTCTTGCTCAATCGGTCATAACGAAGTGAACCAAGCTGAGATATGATCTGATAACCATATACGTCTTCCTGAAATTATGTTGCCAGAATTTTCGCCACACCAGTAAGCTTAGATGCAATAAACGATAGAGTCATAACTAAGGTATACTCCCTAAAATCATATTATCTAGAATCCTCGCCACGCCAACCGGTATGGCTGCGAGAAAATCTAAATTCTATGAATAGGATAATATATCCGAAATCAGGCTCTATGTTTTTGTCATACCAGCTAATATGGCTGCGATAAATTCTAAACTCCATAACTAAAGCAGACGTTTACCTTATCAGAATATATCACAATTCAATCCACAAAATTTATCACGATGCAAGACCAAAATTAACAACAAAATCAGAAATTAAATTCATCAACGAATTTAAAGAAGAGCAAATGGAAATAAGTGGAAACTGATTTCTAGATAAGATTAGAGTGAGATTAGAGCGAGATCCTCAGGGGTCATCCTAAGGGTACAAACTTGGTCTAAATTGACCCACTGAAATACAAACAAGAGACTAATTATAGCTAACGGTCCTATGCTGTGACGAGTTTTCCTATGTTGTACTCCTTAGAAATCCTCTAAGTGTTCTAAATGTTATTCCTAGTATTATCAAGTTGTCTTAGATCCTAATTGTAGGCATGCTTGGTACAATAACGTAACCAAACAATTTAGTCAGGACCTGCATGGGCCGCCAAAAAAACATGTCATGACCCGTTACCCAAATTGTTGGGCCGGGCCGAGCCATGTCCAGCCTACGCTTGGTTAAAGCGCAGTAAGCTGTTCTAAGAATAGACAATAAATGATCTAAGCTACTAACAGTTCTAAAATCACATTTAAAGTTCATCACAACACAGCATCTATAAGCGAAGGTAACATGAGCACATACTTAATAATACATAACAAAAGTATCTAACTGGAGACAAAGTCCAGTATCCAAATATAAGTACAGACCAAAGTCTAAGTCCCAAAACACAAGAAAGATAACTAAGCAAGGTTCCCCGCTGGGGCCTCTACTGGAGCTAAGGCCAGGTCCTCAAAATCAGTGCCATAACATGTAACACATAGCATTTCCTTCTCGAAAAGTATACCTACAACGTTATCCTGTCAGGACGGGAGCAAGTACAACCTCTACAACTAAAGTACTGAACATATAATGAAAGAGATGTACAACAAGAAACAGGGTGTGATAAGTCTATAAAATAGGAAATACTGGGAAACATGGCCTCATGGTACAACTGGAATCACAGTATCATGGTAACATAGGGAACATGGCCTATCATGGTTTAATTGGTTCTTTTTAGAAATGACAACATATAGTTTAAAAGTTTAAAACTGTAGTATGTACGTGAATCGGTCAATAGGTGAATAGGATGTACAGCGGTACATATCAATTTTCTGATGTGCACATACGTACACATAACGGCATCGGTGTACATCCATACATAAATGCGGGACCAGAACATACGGCAAGGTCACATATAGAATGGCACCGAGCGCGGTAAGTACATACGGAGAAGGGGGTCATGTTCACGTACAATACTAACAGTTTCCCCTTAACCCGTTATTTAACATGTGAGAGATACGAGAACAGTAAAATCATGTGGGAGATACGAGAACGATATAAAGCATAAAAGAGATACTGGGAGCAGTATGGCAGGTACTGGGAGCAGTATAAAACATGTGAATAATCCGAGTAGTATAAAGCATAGTGAAACATGTACTGAGAACCAGTAAGAAGCATGTGAAGATATATGAACTGTCCTAAGCATGGCAGGTACTGAAAGTAATACAACATGTGAAGATATAACTTGCTACCTCAATGATCAGTATTTTAACAGGATTAATACATGTTCTAGCATTAAAAGACAGTAAATGAGTCTGTAGATGTACTTGCCTCGAGCAAAGCAAGAATACTAGTACGAAGGTATAGATGTCTGGTATCCTGTCAATAATGATATACAAACTCAGTTCTAAGCTATGTTCAATAATACACTAGTGGTGTGACACGACTCCTAACTGGACACTAACCAAGTGGGGACCTAGCATGAAAGTCTAATGTGGAGTGACACTATACACAAACTAACTTCCTAGGATCTTTACACTAGCGCGGGGTGAGGTCTAATACTATAACAACTCAAATCAACGCAAAACTTGCAAGTTGTAACTACTCAATAATTAAATCAAACTGTACACTAAGTTCCAACAATTTTAGAGATAGACAAAAAGCTTAAATATATATAAAATAAAGTACCAAAATGATCATTGTTAATTATAGAAATTTATACTAATTTTTTTGGGATTTATAAACCCTCATAAATATTTATTAAAAATCAGCAAACATAAATATACTAAAAATGAGTTCTGTTTTCCTATTTTTATAAAATACCAAAAGTACTTATTAAATACTGGAAAAATTATAATAAATTATCTAAATTAACATAATATTTAAATACCATTTTTCTAAGATTTTTACAGTAATTAAAATATATATAAAAATTCAAAACCAGAAAGTAACAATATCTAGAAAAATAATTAATTATAAATTAAGGATAATACATAATCAAAATTTACAGATGTTGTCGGATGATAAAATAAATATTACCAACGTATCCAGAACGGTCAAATCAGCTAGGATAGCCTACCCATAAGTCCAATTTGGACACAGGGGCAAAACGGTAATTTCGGATCAAAATGATGTCCGCCGTTGGATACACTTTGCACCGAAAAGCGTGTCGGAATAGAAGTCTACAAAATCTAGCAAATTATATGTCCACGAATCCAGAATGATGATACGAACCCAACGGTATATCCGGAATAGGATTCCGATGTGCCGATCTCAAAATGATACGTTGACGCGATACTTGGTATCTAGTTTGCACGGAAATGCGTGCCGGAGCAAATGTCTTCAAAACTCAGCAAATTATATGTCAACGAGTCCAGAATGACGATACGAACTCAACGGTATATCCGGAAGTGGATTCCGATGAGCCGATCTCAAAGTGACCCGTTGACCCGAAAAGTGGGACCCGCTTTGCACCGAAATGTGTGCCAGGGCCCACGTTCTCCAAATTAAGTAAACTTTATATGAAAACATGCCAGAACGACGCCACGAGTCTACTGGTGGTGTCAGAAATTGAATCCGGAGTCCCGGGTTCAAAAATGGAATTTTACAAGTGTAAATTAAAGAATTGGGACGGCCAACTTTGGCGTCGAATTCGACCGACCAAACGTGCTTATAATGAAACGAAATCTAAAGGAGACAGGAAGATGGTTATACCAGCTGTGCACCGGAACTGACGGTGCACAAAACAGAGCTGCGACGGCGAAGTTACGAGCTGACGAAGTCGGCTCCACGAAACTGTCCAAAAATAGTTCAATTTAAAACGTCAACTTGGTGGCCAGTTTTGAGGTATCAAATGACGAAACTAACGGACGAAAATTGACAGGAGTAAAGATGGATATACCGAGATTGCGACGGAGCAAAGAGATCGCCGATCCAACGGTCGGATCTCCCAGAAAACGTGTACAAACTTGCTGCGACGGAGCACCATTTTCGAGTTCAAAACTCGCGCGCGCCGACGGGATTTCGTTCAAAACGCACGAATAGCCCATGTGTCGCGCCGGGGAAGCGGGCGGTGGCCTGGGGGAGTTCGCCGGGGGGTCGTCGGGACGAGGGGGTGATCGCGGGGGCGCGGGCCGGCCACGTGGTGGCACACGGCCATGCGGTGGCGCGCGTATGCGCGCGCGCGTATGCGCACTGCGGCTGCTGCCGCTGCTGTGCAGCGCATGTGCGGCTGCTGCGTCGGTCGCCGGCCCGACGCACGTGCGCGACGGTGGCCTACGGTGGCTGTGGCGGCGCGTGGCGTGCGGGGGTGGTTAATGGTGGTGGAGGTGATGATAATGGTGGTGGTGATGGCTTTAGTAGTGATGGTGATGGTGATGGTGATGTTGAAGAGGATGAGAAGGAGGAAGGAGGTGGCTGTTGGGGGGGGGCTCGGCCAGGGTGGAGGAGGAGAAGGTGTTCGGCCAGGGTGGTGGAGTTTTGTGGAAGTTGTGTTGAGAGAAGGAGAGATGTTTACATGTATGCATGGGTGTGTATATATAAAATAGAAAGAGTGAGAGAGAGAGAATGAGAGAAAGATATTTGAGAGAAAAGGAGAGAAAATAGATATTTTCAAAATAGGAAATATAGAAAAATTATGTGAGGTATTTGGGCAGTCATGGGAGAACAACATGGGGCTTGGGTTCGGGTTCGGTCGAGCCGGGTCGGGTCGAAATCGAACCGGGGGCAATATTCGAATTAAAATAGGGATTTATAATCATGGGAAAATAAATAATATGCGGGGACTCCAATAAATGGGACACAAGTTTCATGTGGGTAGTAGGCTTCGTATGGGCCACGTCCATACTTCGGGTTGACAGGCTGAATCGATGTCGGGTCCTGAAATTAAATCGGAAATTAAATTAGGTTTCACGGTAGATAATAAATAAACCTAAATTGACCCGGAAGTTGTGCGAAGGAAATGGAGCACAAAATGGAGTATCTGTATGGGACATAAAGGTCATGGGTGAAGAGCGTCTCGAGTAGATCATTTATGAGAAGTTGGTTTTGAGAAAATGGCTGATCTGGCGCTCCTAAATTAAAAGCAACGGTAACGTGCAAACGATGATCAAAAATAAAAGTGGGAATAATATTCAACGATTAATTGGTCTAAGTTGACCCGAACTTGCGCGATACAAAAAGAGCACAAGAGAACGAGTTCAAGTGGGACACGATATATCAACAGGAAGATAATCTTGCCTACTTCAAAACCCATGAAGAGAGTTTACAGAGATTCGCATCCCTGACGCTCCAGAAGTCAAAGTCATGGAAGGGTACATTAATGATCTAAACAATTAAATAATAATATTTATCAAAAATAATTCATTAAGAAAAATAAAAATAAACCCCTGAAATTCAGGGGGCTTACAATAAGCGAGTGATACTCGTCTTAAGGATGTGCGCCTATCAAAGATCACATTCCCTTTTAGGCCAAACGGTTCCGGGGCGCTCCGGTATTTAACCGTTCGAGGAAACACTCGTGCACGAGTTATTATCACATTTAATCTCAAGTCCATCCCATTCGACCATGCAACGCCCTTATTATTCAAACAACCAAGCATAGTCTTGAGTCCGAGACTCAGACTTTATCATCTCGCATTTTTTTCGTTAACTTTCTATGTTCTTACATTTCGTACTTCGTTTCAATGTTCAATGGCATCATGCCTCAACTCAATGCTCGTTAATCGAACGACCCGAAGGTCCCGAACACCTTTCGAGGCATCATGTCATATTCGACAGTTCCGCCACATTCATGCCACAACTGTATTCTTTTGCAACGAAGCCATCTTTTATTATCTCGTGCACGTAGGCACGTTTTGACCGTATTTCCATGTTCTATGCCTTAGCGTTCAATGGCCGTGGCTTGCGCGCTCGCCTATTATCTTTCAATGTTGTAGCCTTTGTAACTCGTGCGCGAAGGCACGGTATAGTTCGTGCACTAAGGCACTCGCCGAATACAGTTATCCCATGTTCTTGCGACTTGTGTACCGAGGCGCTCGCCTTTGCGATATCCAATGTTCCATAGCGACTCGTGCATTTGATGCACGTTTCATTTCAATTGTTCTAACTTAGTGTTCGACTCACATACGATTTACCTTCCGATTGGACCACGTCCGTGGCATCGATAGGTTAACTTAGCATACAATGATGTATTTGACTTATCGCATGAAGGAGTAAAAAGAAGAGTCAATCCTCCCACCTTGAGTCGATACGCCTTGTCGTTTTGCCAAGCCGATGCGGCTCGATTTTATAACTTTGTTGCACGACCAACTCTCCTGACTTAGCCATTCGAGCACTTCGTGCTTCATTGAATTATACGTCCGATTTGGCTTACCCTGCCAAAGTCTCAGCCCATCGTAAGGCGACGATTTGGTTTCGCGGATCCCTTACTGAATAAGGCAGAATGCCGACCTCTAATATTTACGCATCAACGTATAGCCTGCACACGAAAACAATTAAAATCAATACTTGCATCGATTCAGACTTGCGCCTTGGTCGATTCGATTTCTTAGAATCTTCGGGCCGATTCAACGCACTTATCCTTCGGGGCAACGCGGCGCTTCGCATCGATTCACTCGATGAATTCTTTGGGACAAGGCAACTCTTCGCATCGACTTAGTTTGATGCGTTGCTCGGGACAACGTAACTCTCGTATCGATTTGCATCGATACATTTGATTCGGTCAACGCAACTCTTTGAGTCAACGCTTCAGCGTAATGCGCCGTGCGGAGCGGGACATTACAGAAGGTAAGCCCGTTCCGCTATCACTACCAAAATATATCCATTTAGCGACGGCCACATCCGTCGCCCATCCGTCGAAAATTTGTATTAGCGACCGATCATTGATGGATCTTGGCCAAAATAATTCGTCGGCAATCAGCTCGTCGCTAATAATGATACGTCGCTAAGTAGTCGTCAAGCGACGGAATAGCGACGGCTTTTCGACTTCACAATACGAAGCATAAGCGATGACTTTTCGACGGGCTTTCATCCATTTCAAGTATTAAATACTGAACTGTGTAGACACTAGCGACGTAATGGTCCGTCGGTTAACCGTCGTAATAGCGTATCAGAGTGTATCGTTCCGTCGCTTGTCCGTCGATCGCCATCGCTAACAAAGGACGGATTAGCGACAGAATACAAATGGATTATCCGTCGACCATGTTTTGGAAATGCTTGAAATTTCCAGAACCTTGGCGACGGATTTTCCGTCGCAACACCGTCGAGACAGCGACTGATTTGTGGCTAATTATCCGTCGCCAATGTTCTAGAAATGTCAAGCTTTTCCAGAACCTTGTCGACGGATTTTTCGTCGCTATTCCGTCGAACTATATACCACCAGTCAGTCGCCGACGGATATTCCGTCGACCACACGTCGCTACCTGGAAACAGTTTCAAATCTCCAGTTAGCGACGGAAATTCCGTCGAAAGGTAGTTGGAAACTTGAAATATCTGTCGTAACCAGTCACTAGTCCGTCGCTAAATGAGATTTTTTTGAAAAACAATTACAGCACTTTTCCTGTTCACAAAAATATGCATAAACCAAACCAATATATAATGCACACCAATTATCCAACAATCACATAGACCAAATATATAACACACACCAATTATCCAAGAATCACATAGACCAAATATGCACATACGAATTTAATGCACACCAATTATCCAAGAATCATATAGACCAAACCAAATTAATATAAAATAGACATCAATTATCCTGAAGAGTAACCTATTATCCGTCGTTATAATCCGATCATAGCACAAATATTCCAAAATTCCCACAAATATTCCCAATTTTCTTAATTACAATACTTTAAGGAGGAGGAGTTCGATTGCCCGGTGGTGGTAATCCCTGCTGCGACCGACGAATATACTCCTCCACTAGGTACGGCGGTGGAGGGAGGGAAGTGGCTGCATGCCTTTGGCTCACTCGAGCGGTATTTGTGCGTCAGATAAAATAGCAAAAATTCGATTTATCTCCAAGTGTGAGAACGGATGGCTCAGAACACAACCCAAAATTCATTCTAGCATACATTAGTGTGAATCATCTATGTTCTGTACATATGGTGTAGTATATATTCTTATCGTATCTAGTATCTGAAGGATATAACAGAATCAAGATGAACTCACATAATGTAATACTAAAACATCATCTACTACTATATAAGATATAGTGATAGGTTGTCGTATCATCATTGCCGAGGGATGAGGGTCGAAGGACAGTCAACTTTATCTACGGCTACATAGTTTCTGCCTCGCCAGTCGAATGGCTGCAGGGACTATGTCCTGATCACCATGTCGTACCATAGATTAACGCAAATACGTACAAACTCAGTATCCTCAACGAAAAAACTGAATATCCCCAAATACGTACAAAGTCAAAAATATAGTACAGTCCAAAAATGAAAAAACGAAACTACTGATCGCCTGGAGCTGGACCCGGAGCTGGAGGAGCGCCACCAGATGACTCACAAATACCGCTTGAGTGAGCCAAAGGCATGCAGCCACTTCCCTCCCTCCATTCACCCTCTCCCTCTCTCATGCTATCAACTTCACAACTTTTCCAGTACTGCTCCCTCTAATGATGATGAACGCAAAAATCAAAGACCCCCCTCTCCTTTCTCAATCTTCACAGTTCTCACAACAGGAAGGATCAGTGCTTTCTAGTTCTCTTCCATCCATCAATTCCTCTGTTCTGATCAAGCATCTTCCTTCTCCTCTCCTCCACCATGGCTTTGGACCCATCTGCTCCTCCCTACTTCCCTTCTTCTTATTTGACTCTCTCAGCCACATATGATATCCACCTCAAGTGTAGAGTCGGAGGAGAAAAGTGGGCAGTAAGAGGAGGGGGAAGCAGCACAGCCGGCGGCATGATCCGGAGGAAGTACAGAGGTTTTCTTCAACATCCGTAGGAGAACTATAAGGATATATCTTTTTCACAACATGTCACCTTGTCAAAGACCCTTAATGTGACAACAATGTTACCGCGGTGTCGGAAAACTAACATGTCATAATTTTCTAAGCCGTGTGTTTTGACATAATCCTCCAAACTCTTTCCTGCTATGTAGTAATGCAAGATTACTACATAGAAGGAAAGAGTTTGGAGGATTATGTCAAAACACACGGCTTAAAAAATTATGACATGTTAGTCTTCCGACACCGCGGTAACATGATATTCCTCCACTAGGTACGACGGTGGAGGGAGGGAAGTGGCTGCATGCCTTTGGCTCACTCGAGCGGTATTTGTGCGTCAGATAAAATAGCAAAAATTCGATTTATCTCCAAGTATGAGAACGGATGGCTCAGAACACAACCCAAAATTCATTCTAGCATACATTAGTGTGAATCATCTATGTTCTGTACATATGGTGTAGTATATGTTCTTATCGTATCTAGTATCTGAAGGATATAACAGAATCAAGATGAACTCACATAATGTAATACTAAAACATCATCTACTACTATATAAGATATAGTGATAGGTTGTCGTATCATCATTGCCGAGGGATGAGGGTCGGAGGATAGTCAACTTTATCTACGGCGACATAGTTTCTGCCTCGCCAGTTGAATGGCTGCAGGGACTATGTCTTGATCACCATGTCGTACCGTAGATTAATGCAAATGGAGCTGGAGCCAAAATACAGAAACCAAAATACAAAATACAGAATCCAATCCCTGGGTTCGCCGAAAATACAAAACACAGTTCTAATTCATATGTGTTTTAAGTTTGAGAACGGATGGCTCAGAACACAACCCAACCGGAGAGGATACTCTGAGAGATCCATCTGAGTAGGACGTATACTCTGAGATATCACCTTTACAAGAATGATATCAGTAGTGGAATTGAGTGTTGGAGGAGATATTATCAGAGTATACGTCCTACTCAAATGGGTCTCTCACCGTTACTATTTTTTTTGACAGCATGGTGGATGTGCTCCGTCAACAGATTCTTGCTTCGAGCCAAAACTTTGCCCCGGAGCTCAAGTGGACATCCTTCATGTAGAGCTCGAGTGAGAGGTTCCTGACAGCATGGTGGTCTCCTTTGTCAAAGTATCCGTGCTCGTCCCACATTGGTTGTGGGACGAGCACGGATACTTTGACAAAGGAGACCACCATGCTGTTAGGAACCTCTCACTCGAGCTCTACACGAAGGATGTCCACTTGAGCTCCGGGGCAAAGTTTTGGCTCGGAGCAAGAATCTGTTGACGGAGCACATCCACCATGCTGTCAGAAAAAAATAGTAACGGTGAGAGACCCATCTGAGTAGGACGTATACTCTGATAATATCTCCTCCAACACTCAATCCCACTACTGATATCATTCTTATAAAGGTGATATCTCAGAGTATACGTCCTACTCAGATGAATCTTTCAGAGTATCCTCTCTGGTTGGTTGTCATATCATCATTGCCGAGGGATGAGGGTCGGAGGACAGTCAACTTCATCTACGGCTACATAGTTTTTGCCTCGCCAGTCGAATGGCTACAGGGACTATGTCCTGATCACCATGTCGTAGTCCAATACAATCCAGAGATTGGCACAGTACTAATTCATATATGTAGTCCAATACAATAGTCTAATACAAAAACAACCCAATACAAATAAGTACTAATAGCTAATGAGAACCACGCAGCTCACGCAAACGCTCAGTGATACGATCACGCAACCACCTCGAATAAGTGGGATCTTTGGCGTGAGGAGAGATGTAGTCCCTTGCAAGTGCAGCATGAATAGAACTCCCGGTCTCACTAGCTACCGGTGCTGGATGAATAGAACTCACGGTCTCACTAGCTACCAGTGCCACTTCCTCCTTAACAGTTGGAGGAGCCACCTCAGCATTCACTGTTTCCCTCAAACGACTTACCGCTCCTCGGGTCATGGGTGCCATCTGGTAAGATCGATATTCACAAATAATATAACTGTAACATAAGCAAGCTAACTAAAGGAACCATCATGTAATTTGAGTATATTTTCGAAAGCAGATAAAGTACAAAAAATTTGATTTTTGGCCAAGTGTGAGAACGGATGGCTCAGAACACAACCCAAAATTCATTCTAGCATACATTAGTATGAATCATCTATGTTCTGTACATATGGTGTAGTATATGTTCTTATCGTATCTAGTATCTGAAGAATGTAACAGAATCAAGATGAACTCACATAATGTAATACTAAGACATCATCTACTACTATATAAGATATAGTGATAGGTTGTCGTATCATCATTGCCGAGGGATGAGGGTCGGAGGACAGTCAACTTTATCTACGGCTACATAGTTTCTGCCTCACCAGTCGAATGGCTGCAGGGACTATGTCCTGATCACCATGTCGTACCGTAGATTAATGCAAATGGAGCTGGAGCTGGAGCCAAAATACAGTACTACTTCACCATGTCGTACCATTTTACTCTCTCACTCTCTCTCCTCCCCCCTTCGGCGCTCTCACTCTCTCCGGTGCTCTCACACTACTAATTCCTATGTATTTTAAGTGTGAGAATGGGTGGCTCAGAACACAACCCAAAATTCATTCTAACATACATTAGTGTGAATCATCTATGTTCTGTACATATGGTGTAGTATATGTTCTTATCGTATCTAGTATCTGAAGAATGTAACAGAATCAAGATGAACTCAAATAATATAATACTAAGACATCATCTACTATTATATAAGATATAGTAATAGGCTGTCATATCATCATTGCCGAGCGATAAGGGTCGGAGGACAGTCAACTTTATCTATGGCTACATAGTTTCTGCCTCGCCAATCGAATGGCTGCAGGGACTATGTCCTAATCACCATGTCGTTCCATAGTTTCTGCCTCGCCAGTCGAATGGCTGCAGGGACTATATGTCCCTAATTAATCAAACTGAGTCCTGATCATCATTGTGGTGTTGTATGCTTGCAGCAGCAAATCAAGTTTTAGAGTCATTATAGGTCAATTAATCAAACTGAGTCAATCTATCTATTTCTAAATTGCAAGAGTCCACTTCTAGGATATGGGAGCTATATCCTAAATATCTAGGCTAAAATTAACTTGGTTAGGATACTAGAGTGTCCTTACTATCTAGCAAGCACTACCTTAGTCTAGTTACACTAGCATTACCTATATTTCCTACCATGCCTACACTCACACATTACACCCCAAGTCGTCCTGCATGCTAATAGGCATGGTAGGCCTGCCTTCATTCCTCACTCTCTAAAGCACACATACACATATGTATATCACAGTTAGATGTTTAGATATATATATCTATATAGAAGCACACAACTGATACACTCTAAGGTACCGTTTGTGAAGGGTGAAAAATGGGAGCAAGGAAAAAGTTGAGGGGAAAGTGAGAGGAAAATTTTAAATGATGGTGTTTGGAAAGGGGGAGAGAACATGGGGGAGGAAGATTTGAGAGGAAAAAGTAGGTGGGTCCCACCAAAAAATTTTCCTCCCAAATGTGGGAGGAAAATGGAGAGAGATGAGAGGAATTTGAGTGAATTTACCCCACCACCCCTCAAAAAGTTAAAATTAAATCATCATTTGAGAATACCAAGGAGAAAATAGTAATTATACCTATATCCATAAACAAATAAAAAATTGTTTTTAAACTTTTCCTTCCCCTACTTTTTGTCCATCCAAACAAAGGAAGGGAAAATTAACTTTCCTCCATTTTCCTTCCCCTCCATTTTCCTTCCCCTCAAATTTTCCTCTCCCTCCCCCCAAATGTTCCCAAACACAGTGTAAGGGTCGATTTTCCAGGAAAAATTTCACTTATTCAGTGACTTTGGTGAAGCGAATGTCCCAAGGATATTCTTAACAAAGAAGGCAGATGAAGAACTCGCACTGTCCTTGACACAGTGAACATATACACCATGAATCCAAACTCCATATTCACATTTACTAATCCAAACACCACCAAACTAATGGATAACACCCAATATGGATAACACATTATTTAGCCAATATATAAACTCAGATAAATTTGAGAAGCAAAGCCCCCCGCCGCCCCCGCCCCAAGCCCGCCGCCCCAAGCCCGCCGCCCAGCCCCCGACGCCCCGCCCCAAGCCCGCCGCCCAGCCCCCGACCAAAGCCCGCCGCCCAGCCCCCGACGCCCCCGCCCCAAGCCCGCCGCCCCCCGCAGCCCCACCACCCACAACCCCCCGCCCACCGCCGCCCCTCGTCGCCCAGCCCCCGACGCCCCCGCGACAAGCCTGTCGCCCCCGCTGCCCCTACGACACCGCGAGAGAGATCGAGAGAGAGAGAGAGAGAGAGGAGAGGACGCCGACGCCGATCACCGAAGCCGCGGGAGAGAGAGAGAGAGAGAGAGAGGAGAGAGAGAGTGAATTTGGGGGGAATATGAAAAGTTTCCCCCGTCGTTCCAATTTAAGTCTGGAACGTATATTTAGCGACGGACTAGCGACGGCTTTTTATCCGTCGACCGTTAGTCGCTCTTTTTTTTGCTTGCCGACGGAATATCCGTCGCTACGTAGTCGAAGAATTGTCCCGCCAATTCTTCCCACAATTTTTGCCAAATAATCGACTGCATAGCGACGGATAAATATCCGTCGCTATATCTCCGACGCCCTAGCGACGGATGAGCGACCTTTTCTCCCCCTAAAAATAAAATAAAAAATGTAACCGGTTGTCGTCGGTACTCCGTCGGCTAGTTGCCACAAAGCCGTCGCTATCGCCGACGGACAATATCCGTCGCTAATGTTCCGTCGCTAATTTACTATATTTTGGTAGTGTATCCCGCTGCGTCAGTATAGAAAGTCTAGTATAATGATTTCAAAAAGTTCCGATCTAAGAAGCTAAGGACAAACCAATGTTGTCACTATCGTTGACCTAGACCTAGATTAAAGAATTTGAAATCTCTTCGGTTCAACTTTGCTTTGATATCAATTGTTGATGGACGACGAGGAAGCGAATCTCACGAATAATAACCTAATGGTGACAAGAATAACGATGAACAAGCCGCACAAACATAAAAAACACACAATATATGTGATTCGGCCAAAATTGACCTTCTCCACAGGACAGGGCTGGAAGAAAACTTTATTGAATAACAAAAGAGACCTTACAAAGAATTACAAATAACTACTACAAACTGCAATCCTCTATCCTTCTCTTTTGATGATTCCCTAAGGCTTTGTTTGGTAGGAAGGATGGAAAAGTGGAAGGAAGGAAGGAAAAAGAGTATAATTTATTTTTCTTCCATATGGAAAGGAAATATCATTTCCTTCCTTTGTGTTTGGTAGCAAGGATGGAAAATAGAAGAGATGCACTTTCCTTTGTTTGGTATGAAAAAAAAGTGGAAGGAAAGAAATTAAAAATATATAGGGTTTACCAATTCTATCCTCAACTAAAAATACTTATTTACCATTTGACTTTATAAATAATTTTTAAATAATACATTCATATGGGGGTATAATTGTTAATAAATACAAGCCTCTACTTTTCCTCCCACTTTTGGGGGGATTGAATTTCTTAGGTTAGGAGGGAAAAGTAATCCCTCCCCTTTTCTTTCCTTTCTATTTTCCTTCCATACTAAACAAGAGAAAGTGAATCTTTCCCTCCACTTTTCCCTCTTCTATTTTCTTTCCTTCCACTTTTCTCTCCTACCAAACACTTCCTAAATGTATCTCTAACAAACCCTAGAAATTCCCTTTAGCTCTCTAACAATGGTTGCCTTCAAGCTCTCTTCTTCTTCTTTTTTGGATTAAAGGAGATTGAAATAACTCACCATAACTTAACCTAAAACTCTGGAGCAATTCTAATTGTCGAAAATAGAACTTTAAATCTAATCTGCATATAAATTTGTGCAGAATTCGACCCATCGTTACGCTGATGGTATGCTTTTAAGTGCCAAAAACAACATAACCGTTATGGCAACTCAAAATCTTCACAAGTATGTTGTGAAACTAATACTGACTGTTTTTGCCTCCTTCGAAAGCTTCTCCGAATCTTTGACGTTGCTCGGAGATTCTTCTCATGAACACGAGCCATATCTAACAAAATAAAATAAAAAATGGACAATTACAATAGTCATCACAAGTGCAATCGTGTGAAGGAAAGGATAACTAACAATGTTAGGGTAACTAAGGCTTAACAGCACCAAACTTGGCAAGCATTCAAGTATTTAAGTAGTTTAGAGTATTCTCCCATTTTCATACACTACATACAATATTTCAAACTGATCTTTTTTAGGAGCTCAAAGTGAAAAGTAGATACCCTCCTGGAATTACAAATTACATTAGCACGCCAGTAGCTATGTTACATTGACGTGGATATGACAAGTTTCAGACAGGTGTGGCAGATATAGCATCTAATTTGGGGTGTCCTACCCTAAATTGTATAGACACAAATACGTATTCAGATATGGACACAATATGAATTCGGAAACGATATCTTAGAAATTTTGTGATACGAGTAAAACATAGATACGATTATATATTCACATAAAAACATATTTTTATATATTATATCCTAATAGTATCTATCTCTAAACATGTTTTGGTAAGTAAGAAGGTTTTCCAAAAGTTCTAGAAATCATTAGTGTTTCTTTACATTGTCTCAAAGTGACATGTCAACTGTGTTGGAGCCCTCTAAATCTTAACATAGGTGAGCCGTATCCAGTAGAATTATCAAAGAAATATTGTGTCCAATACGTATCAAATAAGAATATGGCCGTCCAAGAGTACGCTTTCAACTTAGGTCCTAGTATATTTTGGATTGTTCATATAGTGTTAATACGTGTTCGATATGACACTACATGACATTTTTTTTGAGTGTCCGTACTTCCTAGCTCGATAGTATTGTAGTATGTTGTTTCACTTGTATTATGCTATAAAATGTAACTCAACCCATATGGAAGTGTGTCAAAAGCCTGAAAGAGAAGCTGATACCCAGTGAGGAATCCATTACTTCCAATGTTGGTTTAACCGTCAACATGCTATGTTCGATTGACATTTTTTCTGTGAACAAATATTTACATCACAAAATTTCCACGGTGTATTATTAGATAGCTTATATTTTTCATGGAATTGTTTTCCAAAAAAACTGTCATTTGCCATATTTTCCCCCAAACTGCAGGATCAGTGACATGTCAACTAATTCGCAAACATAAGAATTTATTTTTCTTAGAATTAATTTATTTTCTACATATTTCCCACCTTGCAATCAAAACACAAATCTCATTCGCGAACATAGGATAATCTCATTAATCCAACTCAACCCTTCAAGGGAAATAAACACAAGAGCTTCTTGCCGGTCAATTCATACAAGGAGGAGGAGGAGTAACAACAAAGAAAACGACTCGAAGCTGAATATGCACACAAATATCACTATGTTCGGTCACAAACTGCAGCTGAACTTAGTCTTATTCCTGGTTAATGTGGGAGATCCATGTTGCAACCTCAAGAGACACTACTTGAGCTTCATCGGCTGCTGTGGGCGTATTGATCCACTTCTCATCATTCCACAGAATTCATCATAGTTGATCTTTCCATCCTACATTTTTGACATAGAAGATGAGGGTCGAAGCACGGAAACGCACATTAATTTTAAGCAAAGTGATGACTCACATTATCCGTGTCAACTTCCGATATTATTTCCTTAATCGTGGCATCGTCACCTAATCCATGCTCCTTCATTGCCACCTCCAACTCGTCCATGGTGATAAATCTGCGAAAGGATGTGATGTAAGAGAACTAAGCTAACAATCACATACAGGAATTCGATTCTAGTGTTACAAATGAATTGCAAACCGACCCGCTATTATCCTTGTCAAAATATTTGAAGGCATTATGTACATTCTCCTCGCTCTCTAACTTGTGCCTATGCAACGTGGCAGTGATGAACTCAATGTAATCTATAGTACCATTACCGTCCACATCCGCCTGAAACAAACCATATTTGGGTATACGTCAGAACAGGACACGAAATAGGAAACAGTTCAAAAGGGCATAGTCTTACAGCCTCCATGAGCTGCTTTACTTCGGCCTCACTGAGCTTCGAGCCCAGTCGGGCCAAGCCGCTCTTCAATTCTTCAAATGTTATGGTACCGCTGTTGTCAGTGTCCATATTGGTGAACATCTGTTTAAGCCCTTTGATTTCTTCTCCGGAAAGGTTCTCGGCAATGACCTAGATGAGGTATTCATCAGTGCTGGAATGAAAAATAAAATTACAGAGAGTTTTAGATACAAAACCTTAAGAGCCAACTTCTTTAGCTTGTTCATCGCCCTGAATTGCTTCATCCTAGAAAGAACTGCACTGTCTATAGGTTTATCAGATGCTCCACCTTCTCTAATCCAAGGATGCTCTGGAAAAAAAAATCACTCACACCATTATACATTATGATTGGGAAAAAAGTAGTTATAAACTACGCAAACTTTTGTAATTTTGCATACCAAGGACTTGGGCTGATGTGATTCTTTTCTTCGGATCCTGGGTCAACATCCTCCTGACTAGATCTTTAGCATCTTTTGAGATAGAAGGCCATGGGGAACTTTCAAAGTCAATCTGGCCTTCTAGTATGGCATCAAATATTCCTTTCTCATGTTCTGCAATTTGAAAAGAATAAACAAACTTGTCAAAGCAATATGTTTAGGAAATATCAATCATATTCAACATGCTATCGCAAAACAAATTCCATTTTGAGATGAAAAATAAAACTGTTCAAAAATTTAAGTCTGCTCTTACCGGCCCAAAAAGGAGGTACGCCACTAAGAAGAATGTACAAGATGACCCCTGCACTCCAGATATCCACTTCTTTCCCGTACCTGCGCTTTAGAACTTCAGGAGCAACGTAGTAAGCACTTCCGACTATGTCTCTGTACACTTTTCCTGGAATGAGTTCGACATGTATCAGTATATAATCTGTTGCAACCAAACCATTATCTGAAAGATGTGATAAATAGAACTATATCATGATAAAACATAACTTAATCAGATGGTTGAGATACAAAAATTCTTAGTTGGTTTTTGCAGAAGTTGGACGCAATGGAGATATCACTAATGAAGCTTAGGACTGTGTTCTTCCTTGATATATAGTTTAACTATGAATGACTTTCAGGATTATCTGAAGGTATTGCGTTCTAATTTTCTTAAATATTTGATCTGGAAGACTTAAAATTTAACTAATTCGCCTAAAGTCTAGTTTGTTTGTTTGTTTGAGGCCCAAAATCAATCATAATACATGTAATGCATCAAGGAAAGCAGCATATGAATGTAGTCTGGAAATAATAATAATAATATTACAAGTTGTGGAAACAAAAGTTGTGTAGGTATCACATAATCGTTATCTAATGTGACAGAAGTTCAACCCAAGGTTCGCAATATCGGTATATGACCCTTCCCATGAGTATCGGGATCATTGGTATCGGCAGTTTTGGATCGGATATCAGATTTTTTTTGTACCGAAAAGCAAAAAGTTACTAATTACTTATTAAAAATCTAGAAAAAATGTTTTATACATTTAGGCATAATTTTAAGTATTTTCTGTGTTGTTTATTAGTAGTTTTGAAATTAATGAAATAATACCCTTTGCTGATTGGTTTGCCTACGATAAATTGGTTATCTTCATTTATATCTTTTAACATCCTTACTATGCTTTTATGTCCTTGTTGATTGGTCTTTTTCGTTCAATTTTATTTGCAGAATTGACTGGAAAAGAGACCCCCAACTTCGGTATCGATTAGTATCAATAGTGGTAGGTATCACATCAGGACATGCCAAACCGTATCTGTATCGACCGATAGTGCAAACTATGGTTCAACCATCACTAGTATTGAAGTTTATGTCCACCTCCAGGGCTAATCTTTTTGTTTGTTTTTAAAATTTTCTTAAAACTTCAATAACTACTGATCGAGAGCGATATGGCGACATATCAGCCTGGTTTTGGTTCCTTCCTTACAAAAAGAAAAGAAAACCTAACTATTAATAGTTTAAACTATCCTTCTATAAGGGTCACATGCGCCACATTAATAGACGAAACTACAAAATCTTTATCCTTGTTAAATGGAGTTATGATGAGGGTTGAGGGAGAAAGCACTTATATTATCCCAACACGCTCTCCAGGGCTACACCCATTTTGGTGAGAGTTGGATTCAAGTTGTGGTATAAATTTTATAAAATTCACTTTAAATGCGCACGAGAGAATATTCAAACATAAGGTTGTTCAATATCATGCTAAAGTCCCTACCACTGTAGCAAAACTCTAGTATTGAAGTTTATGTCTACCTCCAGGGCTAATCTTTTTGTTAATTTGTTTTTAAAATTTTCTTAAAACTTCAATAACTACTGACCGAGAGCAATATGGCGATATATCAGCCTGGTTTTGGTTCCTTCTTTACAAAAAAGAAAAGAAAACCTAACTACTAATAGTTTAAACTATCCTTCTATAAGGGTCACATGCGCCACAGAAATAGACGAAACAACAAAATCTTTATCCTTGTTAAATGGAGTTATGATGAGGGTTGAGGGAGAAAACACTTATATTATCCCAACACGCTCCCCACGGCTACGCCCATTTTGGTGAGAGTTGGATACTTGGATTCAAGTTGTGGTATAAATTTTATAAAATTCACTTTAAATGCGCACGAGAGAATATTCAAACATAAGGTTGTTCAATATCATGCTAAAGTCCCTATCACTTATATATATATACATATATATATATTGGAAAAAAAAGGTAAATTTTATTTCAACTCAACATATAATCATACAATCATACACTCAGAGTGGGTGTCCCACTCATCAATTCTCCATAGATTTTACATCAAACTCAATGTTATGGAGGATGCCTACAGGAGGGGTGATAAGCCCCTCGAAAATGCGTCGGCTTCGTTCCCTTCATACATGCTAGACAGCAGCAGCCAGCCGAACTCTAGCGGTCTTGAACCAGCCTTGCGCTCTCCCTCTTTTATCCCGAAGCACATTGATAATATCACCGATCCACTTTCCAGAGTTACATCCGCCCAGCGCACTGCATTGTTTCGACCAGATATGCCAGGTCACCTCACACTCAAAGAATAAGTGACTCATAGATTCATTCTCCACGTCATATAGCACACATTTTGGGTTGGGTACCTGAATCCCAAACGAAATAAGACGATCCCTTGTCAGCAGGCGGCCCAGTAGCAATCGGTACACACAAAGCTGCATCTTCCTGGCTAGATCCTTATACCATATGAACTCATAGTCAACACTAGTAGGGAATGTATGCCGTATGAGATTATAGCAGCTTTGGAACCTGAACTCTCCAGAACCTACAACATCTCCCGGCGGATCCCAGATACAGCAATCAGCTGGCAGTGTCGGGTCAATCGCGACCGTGCTGATAACCTCTCCAAGATCCTCAGTATGGAGGTAGTACTTAGGACACTAACCACCATTCCGGATAATATGTTGGCAAGTTAGCCCCCTTCCAACCTCCCGGTGCGTCTTGACTCCCAGGATCTCTAACAGAGATCGTCGTTCTATCCACGAATCCCGCCAGAGGTCCGTTCCAGTTCCATCCTTCATGATCTGCCGGATGACAAATTTAAGCACCTCCATGTGTCACAAGATATGTTTGAAAGTGACGAAATTGTTGTTATCAATGTCAGCCCAGAAGTTGTCCTGCTTCACATATCTGCTGTGCATCCAATCGGCCCAGAGAGACCCTCTTTTGATGAATCTCCATGCCAGCTTCAGCGTCGATGCCTCCCTGATCTCCAGCAAGGGTCGAAGTTGAAGTAACCCTGGGAGGGTGAATAGGGTCAAGCTAACTAATCAAGCACTTAGCACAAGCTAGTGGACAATTTAAAAATATAAGTGCAAGAGAAGAAGCAACAACAATACCGACACACGATATATCCTGGTATCCTTCCAAGGGGCACTCCAGTCCTGGAACTCTCTCCGGCTTTAATCCACTATTTGAGTAAATAGTTACACACGAGTTTGGATCCGAAGAACTCGTCAACTTCAACACGAGTTTGGATCCGAAGAACTCGCCAACTTCTTACACGAGAGCTTTAGTCCGAAGACCTCTCCGACTTCAACCGAGAGTTTGGATACGAAGACTCTCCAACTTCAACCGAGAGTTTGGATCCGAAGACTCTCCAACTTCAACCTTTCACAATAGGTGTTGATCTCCTTATACAACAAGATGAAGATCTTACTTTTCAACTCAACAACTCTAACACAATTTGTGGACGACAAATGAAAGCTTTGTAGAGTTGTTTGTGGATAGGCTTTGGTGTTAGAAATTTTTAGGCTCAAGGCATCAACCTTGAATGAAGGGGTTCAAGGCTATTTATAACCAAAGCATTGAAAAGAGCTCAAAAGCAACTTTTCAGTCAGCGATCGGTATACCGTCGATATGAACCGGTATACCGTCGGAATACCGGTCTGGAATTGCAACGGCTAGAAATATAGCCGTTGGGATCATTAAATGCTCGAAATTCGATCGTTGGAATTTCAACGTTACTGAATTGGTATACCGTCAGTATAGATCGGTATTCCGTCGGTATGCCGATTTTGTAGACAAAAACTTTCTGTGAACAAAATTGGTATACCATCGGTATGCCGATTTCCATCCGAAAATGATCCTGGGCTAATTCCTATCCTAGCTTTCGATTTTGTCATCCATTTCTTGTGTTTACAAATATTCTTAAGACTCATTACAGACTCCAGATATACTGTAGCAGGTGCCGGCTTCTTCAGAGTCTTGAAATGATGATGGCATGGCTTGGCTTCTTTCCTTGATAGATGTTGGCTTCTTTCTTGACGGCAGCTGTCCAAAGATATTCAGTTTGTGAAAACTGAATACCTTTCGGGGACTTCGCCCCCGAACCCCCGAAGGGGACGCTGCCCCCTCGACCTCCGTCCGCTGACCGGGCAGCGGAACCCTCAGATGCGTGGCTCCAGAAATGTCGTCGGGTGGTTCAGAGAAATCTTGTAGGAAACCGTCGTCTTAGGCCCATCATGATTTCTTCATTGCGTAAGTCCATGTTGATCTTGCCTATTGCTTTTCTGCATGTACTTGTTAGGCAAACAAAGCAATATACATAGTAGCAAATATGATATGTTTAATGCACATTAGGACAATGCTGAGTTTAAGTATAAGTGCTAAGGTGATAGCATAAATATTAGTGATATCATAATGATTAAACTTTATTGAATGACCACAATCAAAAAACATAGTTTTGATTTTGGCAACCCAATTAAATTTAAGATAGATAAGCTCATATCACTAATATGTAAACCAATAGGCACATATCATCAAAGGTATAAGTATAAGTAGAAATGCTATAGTGATAGTATAAAGATTAGTGATAATGAAATGCTAAACTTAACAGATTTACCATATACAAAAACATGATATAATCATTGGGCCAACAGAAGTCCCACTCCTCCCTCCTTCCTCGACCGGCAAAGCTGCTCCAAAGAGATCGCAGGCATACCCCCCCTCCAGATGAAATCTGCACAAATCCTCTCAACTTTCTTAATGGTAGCAACAGGGATCAGAATAGACTGCAGCCAGAACTGCGCCAGAGCCGAGATAACCGATCTAACCAACTCGATGCGACCCCCAAAAGATAGACCAGCAGCTTGCCAATCTTCGACCCTCCACTGGGCATATTCCACCAGACTATAACAGTCCTGGTCCTGAGCATAGTTGACTGTCAAAGGAACCCCTAGATATTTCACCGGGAGATCACTCCTCTCTACACCCAAAGCATCGGCTCGTTCCTCCTTCTGGGGACAAAGGGAACTGAAGTAAACCCGACTGTTCTCCCTGTTCATTTGAAGCCCTGGAAGGGTTTCCAGCTCACCCATAATCTCCGAGATTGTGTGCATACCCTCCATAGAAGGCTGTATGAATACCAAGAGGTCGTCGACATATATGAGGTGGGTGACCGGTGGCTCGACTCTCCTGAACAGTGGGACCAGCCTCCCACTATGTACCGCCATGTCCATCAAGCAAGTGAAGTACTCCATGACAAGCGTGAACAGGAAAGGTGACAGAGGGTCACCTTGCCGGAGTCCACGGTTGCTGTGGAAGAACCTGTACGAGGTACCTTGGATGAGGACAGAGAAGGTGGGAGTCGTGATGCATTTCCAAATCCTCGCTACCCAGCGATCATCGGACTCTATAGCAGTCAACAGGTAGCACAGGAAATTCCTATTGACCACGTCATAGGCCTTCCTCAGATCCAGATTCACGCACGCCTTCTCCCCTCCTGGTTTGTTAAAGCCCCTCACCATCTCATGTTCAAGTAGGCTATGCTCAACAATCGATCTCTCCTTAATGAAAGCCGCCTAGTTCAGAGAGACCAAGTCCTGCATGATCCCCTCAATACGCCGGTACATGAGGTGCGTAATTATTTTGTAGAGGTAATTACAGGACGCAATAGGCCTGAAATTTGCCAGCGATGTCATACCCCCCTTTTTTGGCACAAGTGTCAAGAATGTGTGGTTCAGCTCCTTTAGCAGCTTCCCCTCGGTGAAGAACTGAACCGCCTCGAGAACCGAAAACTTCAGAATATTCCAGTGGCATTTGTAGAACCCACTGCTAAAACCATCAGGCCCTGGAGCTTTGTTGGGATCCGCCTTCATGATTATAGCCTCCACCTCCTCCATAGTAATAGGGGTAAGTAGAAGGCTATTTTCATAGGGTATCACCAGCCTCTTCGTAACTACATCCGGAAACGCAAACAGATAGTCAGCCTGAAAATATAACTCAGAGTAGTACCTGACAGCCTCTCCTTGGATCTTTGACGGCTCCCCCACCATATTACCCTCCGTATCGAGCAGCTGAAAAATGTTGTTCCGATGCTATCTAGTCCGAATGACATCATAGAAGAACTTGGAGCAACGGTCACCATCCTTAAGCCAGGAACATTTAGCGCGCTGGGCCGCACAAATGTCCTTCTGCAGAAGCAGAATATTGACTTCCTCGATCAGCTCCTTCTCTCTAGCCGCTAGGTCCCCGTTCATCATATCAGATTGCATGGAATGCTGGATGGTCCGTATCTCTGGCTCCTTATCTTCTAGTGAGGTCTTGGGCAATCCCTTCACCCAGCTCCGGACAGCCTTCTTCGTGGACTTGAGCAGATGCACCATAAGATACTTAGCCGAACCCGCCAGGTGGCTAGTAAGCCCCTCCTTAACAGCCTCCAAGTAACCCACTGAAAGATACTAGCTATTGTTGTACCGGAAGGGACGCGACCTCACAGTAGGCCGGTCTATGAAGCCAACCCTGATGGAGGAATGATCGCTCGTCCCAGCGGCCAGACCCTCAGCCAAAGAATTGGGGAAGCGATGGAACCACTCCCCGTTGCCCAGAGCTCTATCCAACTGGCAAGCAACCATGTTACGGACTGCTTTGTTATGCCAGTTCCAGATATGTCTCGAGCACGACAGTCCCTGAAGCCCCGCCTGGAGAAGGCATCACTGGAAGTCATATAAGATCGAATCTGGAACCGATCTGCCACCTACCTTCTCCCCTTTATGAAGCAGGGCGTTAAAGTCATCCATCAGAAGAAGTGGAAGATGCGAGGAGTTAGCAGCGGCAGCTACTCTGGATATGTCAGTCCACAAGGGCTCTCGACGTCGCCTGTCGTTGTGGCCGTACACCGCTCCCAGTAAGAACCAAAAACCACCCTTATTCGTGAAAGAGATGGCAATCAGCTGCTCCGACATCAAGATCAAGTCCCCATCCCAAATCTTTGAATTCCATCTGACCCAGATCCTTGCCATGTCACAAATTGCCAGGTTGTGGAGTTGGACCCAATGAGAGGGGGTCCGTCAGGCAAGAGTCTTTTCCCCTTTAATCTTGGTCTCCAGCAGGACAGAGATGTCACACTTCTCCCTTTGTAAGACCGCACATATCTCCCTCCATCTCCCTAGCGAACACGCACCCCTCAAGTTCCAGGCGATTACCGCCATTAATTATTAAGAGAGAGGTTCCCCTGTACGTCACCTGGACTGGCACCCGGGGGTGGTACCACATCCGACGCTGTCATATCCTCCTCCACCCAAGCAGTAGGGGCACGCTGGGTCGCTGCCTGGGAGAGCATCAGAGCCCAAGCCAGGTTGTCCACACATAGCGCCTGACTCCTATCAGGGGAAAGTCCCCCATCCCTTGGGGGACCATCTCGCAGTGGTCCAGCACGTCTCTTCCTGCTGTAGACTCTCTCCTCAGAAGATCCGCCATCTCCACACCCCTCTCTCCCCGAAGCCACCATGTCTCTGGTGACCATACTCCTCTGTGCCGAGAAGGTGACCATAGCCCCACCAGGGTGTACCGGCTGGGACGAGATAGTTAGGCTCAGACCCCTAGCCTCCTCCATCGGTCGATCCCTTTCCTGTATGCTATCCTCCGCTTTGTCGTCCTCGGATAAAGTCTCCATCGCCCGTGATGGGCCAGACACCTCAGTAGGGGACGGAGTCGACCCCGACTGTGAACCTCCTGATGGGCATGTACTGTCCAGATGCCCGAAGCAAGCGATGTGAACAGGTTGGGGGAACCTATTCGTACTCCACCTTCTGGGTTAGGACCTCTCCAGAAGGCACTTCATACTCCAATAAACTCGGTAACTCCCCGCCAGCCCGGATTTTAACGAATATCTGGGCATACATCAGCCTCGATCGAAAGGCTGTAGCATCATCAGCCTTGATCAATGTGCCTATCAAGCTGGCTAGCCGCATCAGCAATGGAATGCTCCAAAACCGTACATGGAACTTTGGGAAGCGTATCCAAACATGAATGACATTCAAGAATTCCTTCTCACAACGCAAATCAGGAGTCCACTCTTTCACAATGATCAACCTGCCATCAAATGTCCACGGACCTCCTTGAAAGATCTTGGTGACATCTTCCGCTAGCCCAAACTTCACATAGTATAAGCCATTTTTCCTAGCAAATATCTCTATACTACCTTTTGGCTGCCAGACACGCGCCGCATACCCCCGAATCTGTCCATAGAATGGCTTGTTTTTCAAGACGTACAGAACCAACGTATTTTCCTAGAAGGCAGTCATCTCCTCAATCTCCTCTGTAGGGAACGAGGCCCGGAAGCCACTCCCTACCTTCTTCGACGGCACGAACTCCATAGATGTGGGGCTTTTTGGACCCACCGGTTTGCAAATATCAGCCCAAGACCTTTCCGCTGGGCGAGGAACCGTCCCCTGTGAGCGAGGGACTACACCAGGTGGAGATGACCCTGTACCCTGACCTCCCTAGGTCAACCGCTTTACCCTTGCCTTTTTTTGCCGCAGTCGCCTTAGGGAGCCAACCAACAGATCTTCCAACGGAACCATTTCCCGCCCTGACAGAGGCCGCAGGGCCACGATACGTCGTCTGCAATCTCGAACCATGCGTCTGCGACCTCGACCCCTCACCAACTCTCCTTTTCGGAGTGTAGCGTACCTTTTGGTGACTCTGCACTCCCCCCAACTTACCCCCAGCCTTGGCTCCCCGTCGTCTCGTAACCATCGTCCAGCCTCCGCCCTCCATAGATCCACCCGTAGATCTAGATCCAGATCCAGGTTGGAAATTCGACGTTTTCGACAGGTCGGGAACCCATCGGTCAGCCCCGTTCCCCGTCGTCATCTCCGTCGACCGGTCGCCCGTGGCCACACCACCGCCACCACCGGCAGCGGCCTTGTCGGCGCCGCCCTTGGCCTTGCCGCCCTCGCCGGAGCCTCCGATGTCCGTGGCACCACCGCCCTCCTCAGCATCACCCGCTGCCCTAGCGCCCCCGACACCTGCGTCACCACCACCATGTCTACCGCCGCCTGCGCCAGCCCCGACCGGCCCTCCCCCCGCCGCTTCGGCCCTAGCCGCCCCCCTGCTGGAGGCGCCAGGGTCCCACGCGGGGGGAACCCTCGCTGCGATCGCCAGAGCCTTTCATGTTTTTTTATATCCACTATATATATATATATATATATATATATATATATATATATATATATATACCTCTAGCTCAAGTGGTTAGAGTGAGGCACATCCTCCCAAGAGGTTGCAGGTTCGAGCAACGGGAGAAGCACATTTAATTCCATATGCAGGAATAAATGTGAGTGCGGGCTGGATGCGGTGAGATACAAGTGCTAGTGCGGGCCTTCGGGTTGAGCCTGATGCGGTGAGATACAAGTATGGGTGCGGACTTTCGTACCGAGTTTGTAGGCCTTCGGACAAGGTGTAACACGATTACTTGTTTCAAAAAAAAAATTATATATATATTTTTTTGAAGCAATGGGTAATTGTGGCGAACTCGCTTCCACTGGGGCTCGAACTCTGACCACTTGGGCCACATGCCACATGCATCTCTCTTAACCTAGGCTAGAGGTCATTTGCAATATATATATATATATATATATATATATATATATATATATATATATATATATATATATATATAAACAATTGCAAATGATATATATCAACAATTGCAAAAATTTCGGAGTTGGCTGCTTGAACCCTTTTCTTCCATCAGCATTGTTAAGGTCATATCCTCTGCAACACCAACAACCATATCCTACTTTACAACTTCATTCCATGTCCATTTAGGCCTACCCCTACTTTTGGTAATTCCTTTAACTACCATCTTACGCTCCTATCTGATACATCTATTGGTTTGCGTTACACATTTGTAAACCAACTAAGACTATTCTCTTTTTTTTCCTTCATTGGCGCCACCTCCAACTTCCCACGGGTACACTCATTTCTTATCTTATCTTTTAATGTGTTCCTAGTCATCCATGTTAGCATTCTCATTTTTGCTAGTACAATTCTATGAGATCTATGATCTGCCAAAGGTGGGGCGAAAGATGAGGTAGAAACATCGGACTGAAAACGTGTCCAAACACATCTCCATAGTGTAGCCATGGCGCTTTAATAATGGCAATAGGTTCCACATTTCCACATGGAAGTTGGTAATGTCGTAACAGTTTGTACTTTGAAGCCTAACCACATAAAACAAAAGAAGCTATATAATCCCCAAGAGTAAGGTGTGAGAGTTTTGCAATGCTCTAGAACTCAATTTCAGCTTCTATATGAGTATCTTTTCGAAATTGTTAGTTACTGATTGTGAACGTTCATTTGAATGTTTGGTTTCCACGATTTGAAGTTACTGGGGGCGGATCAAAAGCCGCGCAGGGGAGCCCCGGGGAAGTCCTGCTGCCCCTCCCCCCCTTCGTGAGTCAGATTGAGCCCCGTCCGCTCGATCCAACGGTCGAGGGGGGAGTGGGGTTTCCGCAGGGCTCCTGATACGAAGTTACTATTAAATATATAATCAGAATATAAATAGAATGAAAATTTATTCACATAAATTTTCTCTCTGGTTCTTTCCATGTTCACTAACATTGCCTGACTATAAAGTGTTGGGAAAGAATCGCGAAAATCTTTTCCCAAACCAGAAAGCTTGCGAGAGAACCAAGCAATACAACGTACAAAACCAAAGGCCAAACCACACCGAAATAATTCCATGCAGATACAAAGATTTTTGACGTGAAAAATCCTTGCGAAAAAAATCACGGGATGATCATAGTCCAACCCGAAAAAACCTCTACTAATGGAATAAAGAATAGATTATACCCTTGCGAGAAAAACCACGGGATGAACATAGTCTACCCCGGAAAAACTTCCATTAGAGATTAAACCATCTACAAGCTCCTCCTCGATCCAAACGGATCACCACAACTACTGGAACAAAAAATAGATTACACCACGAAGAAAGAAGACAATAAGAAATTATCCAAATTGGTCTCCTTCTCCGAAACGACTCCAAACTCTCTTTCTCCTTCCGAAAGTTGCACAAGCACTCTTGCCTCATTTTCTCTTGTTGCTATTGTGTTACTACAAATTAGTGTTAGAAAAACCTAACCTAATCCCGTAGCTAAACTTGGACCGTATGATACGATCAAACGGTGTATAAAACACCCTTCAGCCCATCCGCCCGAACTCTCCTCGAGTCGGTGTTTGCGAGCAATTGCAAACAGAAGCTCCCTGGAACCCCTGGACCGAGTTCGGACCGAACTCAGCCCGGGGAACTAAGTTCGGTCCAAACTCGAATTTCCCCCGGACAACAGCTTATCTTCTGGCTCCCGAGCTTCTTCGACCTCCCAAATGGCCCTCGTCGCCTCCCAAGCTTCTCTGACACACAGATGACGCTCGTCGCACTTCGGGTTATTCTCAACATAGGTTGGGAACCCCACCCACTCCAACAAATCTCCGCCTTCACAACTATTTGGAGGGGGTCGTCATCCCGACGATCCGCCTGTAGTACTCAAACTTTTTCCTTGAAAGAACATTTGTGAACATGTCTGCTCCGTTGTCATCTGCATGAACCTTCTCAAGCGTCGCTTCCTTCTTTTCAACTACATCCCGTATCCAATGATACCAAGTATCAATGTGTTTGGACCGGCTATAAAATGCCTGGTTCTTCATAAGGTGAATTGCACTCTGGCTATCGCAAAGCAAAGAATACTATTCTTGCTTTAGTTCCACTTCTTGCAACAACTTCTTCATCCACAACAACTCCTTGCAAGCCTCCGTCGCCGCAATGTACTCTACCTCTGTCATCGACAAGGCAACACTTCTGCAACCGCAACTGCCACGATACCGCTTCACCAGTAAACATCATCACATAGTCCGAAGTCGATCGTCTCGTGTTTACATCTCCAGCCATATCAGCGTTAGTATACCCAACTAGTTTTGACTCGTCACCACCAAAAGAAAGTCTCCAATCGGCAGTGCCCTGAAGGTATCGTAGGATCCACTTGACCGCATTCCAATGTACCCTTTCAGGATTGGAAAGTGCCAACTGCGTGAGCGATGTCTGGCCTTGTACACACCATAGCATACACGAGACTCCCCACAGCTGAAGCATATAGAACCCGCTCCATATCTCCCTTCTCTTCTTCAGTAGATGGACACAGCTCTTCAGTGAACTTAAAGTGATCTGCAAGGGGATTACTCACTTCCTTCGACCGTCCATCTATAAATACTAAAGTAACCGGTGAATGTACTTCTTTTGGGACAAGTGTAGCAGCTTTGACTCTCTCTCTCTCTCTCGGCAGATCTCCATCCCAAGAATAGTCTTAGCTGTACCAAATCCTTAACAGAGAAGGCCACGCCCAGTTGGCACTTCAACTTCGCTACCCTAGTGGTATTCCGATCCACCAGTAGCATATCATCAACATAAAGCAGTAAAATGATGAAATCATCCTCGACAAAGTACCTGAAGAATGCACAGTGGTCCGACGTCGTCTGTGCATAACCATGCTCCCCATAAACGACTCGAACTTCTTGTACCACTGCCTCGAAGCCTGCTGCAGACCATACAAGCTCTTCCTTAACTAGCATACCAAGTGTGATTTGCCCTTCTCACATAATTCCTTTGGCTGCTCTATGTACAACTCCTCCTCAAGATCACTGTGGAGGAATGCCATCTTTACGTCCATTTACTCGACCTCCAAGTCGAAACAAGCTACCAATGCTAGCACCACTCAAATAGACGATTGCTTGACGACTGACGAAAAGATCTCATCGAAATCTATGTGTTTCCGCTGACCGTAGCCTTTAACTACCAGCCTTGTTTTGTATCGAGGGCGAGTAGTATCATCTATCTGCTTCATTTTGAACATCTATTGATTTTTCAAAGCCTTCTTGCCCTTTGGCAACCGCACCAGCTCATAAGTGGAGTTGGCCTGTAAGGAACCCATCTCCTCCTGCATAGCCTGTATCCACTCCTGCCTATGTTCGTCGTCCATAGCCTCTACGAAACTTTCGGGCACTCTCCCGTCAGTCACTAGCACATACTCATATGGTAAGTATTTCGTAGATGGTCGACGCTCTATATTGAAAATTTTGGATAATTTTGAATTGTTGTGGATAATTTTGAGTTGTTTTGTGATATTGTGAATGATATTGTGTGATATTGGATAATTTTAATTTGGAGTTGGTGTGATAATTTTGAGTTGTTTTGGATATTTTGTTGTGAAAAATATTGGATATTGTGTGATATTGTGAATAATATTGTGGAAAATATTGAATATTTTGTGATATTATGAATGACTAATTGTGTGAACAAGGAATGCTGCAATTTCAGGATTTTTTTCGAGAAAATATTCCAGTTAGCGACGGACTACCGACAGACAAGTGACAACAGGCGACGGATATTCCGTCGCTAAACTTCTGGAAGTTTTCTCATTTCCAGTTAGCGACGGATGGCGACCACGTAGCGACGGAGGTTCCGTCGCTAAGCTTCTGAAAAATTACTTATATTCAGTTAGTGACGAATGGCTACGGTGAAGCGACTGACATTCCGTCGCTAAGCTTCTGAATTTTTTTTGGGTGGCTCACTTATCGACGGATAGCAACAGATTAGCGACGGATTGGCGACCAGCTTGCGTATCAGAAATTCTCTGATACGTATATACTGACGTATTACCGACTAAGTTATCCGTCGCCAAATAGTCGCTACAGTCAAAGTTGAGTATCACAAATTCTCTGATACCCATATACCGACGTATTGCCGACGGAAAAATCCGTCACTATCTTGGGTATCAGAAAGTTTCTGATACTCAACTTTTGACAACAAAGCGTCGATAGGTCGTCGCTAATTTGCCGGAATATGTCGTCGCGCAGTCGCTAAGCCGTCGCAAGTTTCCGCCACTAAGTCGTCGCTAATTTGTCGCTATCTTTTGATCGCTTGACCGTCACGTTTTAGTCGACGCTTCGACCATATTGCGACTAGGTAGCGACGGTTGCTTTTAGCGACGATGCGTATACCGACGGACCTTTTTGGCCGAAATATAGTCGCTAATCCGTCGCTAATACAAATTGGCGACGAATTTGTCCGTCGAAAAATGACTGTATTTTAGTAGTGCTATTTGTAGACTGGCCTTCACCATTGCTTGTGTATAATGATGCCATATCTCAAGAAGATTAAATCCAGCTAGAGAAAAACCATGCTCTGATACCAATTGTAAGATCGATGGCACCTCGAGAGGGGGGTGAATAGAGTGCAGCGAAAAAATATCTCCAATAAAAATTTAAGCATGTAAAGGCAGATATAAGTAAATACTTAAATGCAGTAAAGTAAAGCAGTATTTAAATAAGGCAAGAAAGCAATACGCAGACACCGAGGTTTATATTGGTTTTCCTCTGAGAGGAATAGTCCAGTCGCGAGAACTCTTGTTCGCTATTAATCCACGATTTGAAATAGAGGTTACACCGTGTCTTTACTCCGAAGAACACGCCAGCTTCAACACCGTCGTATTTTAATCCGAAGCCCACAATCAAACTTCAACACCTTTCTGAAGAAAGCTTTTATACTCCAAGCTTGTATAACTCGAATACTCCTAATCGGAAACCACCGGCACTTAGAAGAATAGGAGTTATCTTGGAAATAGGAAGATTAAAGTTTTTTGTAGATAGGAAGACTTTAGAATAGATAGAGAAGATGAAAAATGAATGAGCGATTAGAAATGACAAATTCTTCTCTAATTATGTAAAATTTTAGACCAGAGTTCGAGCAGAACTCGGTTAGGGTAACATACAAAATTTTGAATGTTAGAGATTCAAAGGAATAGAAATTTGCTGCTGACCAGGAGTGAACCAAGGGGACCGAGTTCGGTCAGAACTCGCCCGAGTTCGGCTAAGAGGATTTTAGACCTGGTTTTGATTTTAGCAAGGGTTTTTGGATGAGTAGGAGTTTAGGATTTGGTTTGGGTCAAAAGTATGGATTTGCGAGGATATACTTCTAAATTGTCATCCTGACTCACAAATTATCTATACTCAATAAAAAAAATACAGAATAAAGTAGAAAATTCTGCTTGATTATATTTGTTGTGATCTTCTGACTTTTCATATCAAAGTCGGAGTTTAAGTCAATTATCGAAATCATGTTGACCATGGCTGTATGGGCCAACACCTTGGTCTTTAAAGCATAGACCCAAACTTTTATGGAACAATCATCAATAAAAGTTACAAAGTAAGAGGTACTAATAAATTTTACCTTCATAGGACTGTAGACATCCGAGTGAATCAACTCGAGCAACGCCGGCTTCCTTGAACTTAGGTGACTTTGGAAAAATATACTATTTTGTTTCTCCACTAAGCATTGCGTGCGCTTCTCCAGCTTTGTAGAGTTGAGCCATGGAATCACCTTCCTTTTCACCAAGTAGCTCATCCCCTTCTCGTTGATATGGCTAAGCCGCCTGTGCCACAACTCGGTAGACGCATCAATAGCTGTGTTCACCTCCTGTGTTCCATGTGCGCTCCCTTCCATATAATAGAGTCCGGACTTCTTGCTTCCTCTGGCATTTACTATCGAACCTCTGAAAAGCTTCCACTGACTGTTCTCGAAGAGATTAAAGAAACACTCGTTATCCAACCTTACAACCGACACCAGGTTGAAATGAATATCAGGGACATGACAGACATCTTTGAGAACAAGAACTGCACCCGTCTTCGTCCTCAAATCCACATCTCCAATGGCAACCGCCTTCAATTTTGCGGATTAGCATCTCGAGGTTCTTTGATGGGCATAAAGAAATCGTCTTGGTAGCAACCACCAAACCAATAGAACAAAGGTTAGCTCTGCAGCTGGTCCACAAGCAAGGGTTGTAGGTCTATTACCGTCCGGCTCCGGACCGAAAAGACCTAACGGAGTCATCCCAACTCTCGGATCGAAGATGCTAACGGGACGGGAATCGAAGTGGGGGGCCTCTTTACCGCATCTGTCTCCCCAGACATAGACTACGTACAGGGTAGTACAGTGCTCTTGGAAAGATAGGAGATCACCGCATGAACAACATCGAAAGTAACGAACGAGGGATCGGCCACTATTATAAATCAATTATGTAAGAGAACTCTTGTTCATGTTCACGCCGGAGTGCTGAGGCCATTGAAGTCAGAGTATGGGTGTGAGCCCAACCATTGGTTTGAAAATAGATAAGGTTAATAGCAGTCCATTCAATGCTAGGCGAGCGAAGTGAGGAGTATAAGGGCCTAAAAAGAACCTCTTTTTGTCCTATGAACTTGAAGGTGTATAAAGTCTAATATTTGACTCTTGGAGCGGAGCGATAGAGACTCCATTTCACTGAGGTTGATCTAGGTCGGAGGAAGATCTAAGTCAAGGTAACCCTTCTTTGAAACACTTTGGTATTGCTCCTAGATAAAGAATACAAATAATGAATCAGAGCACATGGAGCCATTTCATTATCTTCCTGTGAAGAAGAAATATGGTGGACTAACTGATCTTTACATCAGGTCAACCAACGAAGAGTCTTCGTTGCCCATCTTCAACACTCTACAGTCGTTTGTTGTGTAAGTAGCAAATAGTGTCCTTTTGTGAGATACGTGCGCTAAAGCACCTGAGTCTACTAGCCAAGAATTGTCATCGCAGGCGAGGTTCATGACAATCTCATCACCTACGACGATCACATCGCCTCCATGTGCCGAGGCCGTCGCTGTAGTGTTCTCACTTTGCTTCCCCTTGTCGCCCTTCTTCTTTCTCTTCCAAGCGAAACAGTTCCGCTTGATGTGACCCTTCTTGTCACAATGTAATACTACGAGTCCTCGTACCGACCCTTGAACTTGTCCCATGCTCTTGTCTCTGCCACAACCTATACCCCTGCCTTTGCCCCTTTTGCGGATCTCTGCAACTAGCGCCTCTGAGTGGGATGTAGATAAAGTGTCCTGTGAACGTCTCTGCATCTCTCAATTTAGTACCCTGCTCTTGGCAAACTCAAGACTGACCACGCTTTCCGGAGCAGAAGCGATCATAGACACTCGTACAGTCTCCCACGAGTCTGGCAACGTACACATCAATTAAAGTCCCTGAACCTCGTCGTCGAAGTTGACTACGATCGAGGATAGCTGGTCAACTACGTCCTGGAACTCACTCAAGTGATCAGTAATTGAAGCACCATCTTTGTACCGCAGATCCATCATCAGCCGAATCAGGAACAACTTGTTTAACCCGGTCTTCTTTGCGTACAAAGATTCCAGCTTCACCCACAGCGTCTTCGCGTGCTCAATGTTGGCAACGTAGTTGTACACGTTCTCATTAACGAACTACTGCATGTACCTACACACCTATGTACCTACACACCTATATATGCTCGAAGTTCCAGTCCTCATCGGATTTGTCAATGGACTTCTCGGACGCAAATATTGGAAGATGTAACTTCTTGACAAAAATTAAATCCTTCATCTTGCTCTGCCAATAATGATAGTTGGAACCATTCAGGTTTACCATGCACACCGGCTTCACGTCTATCTCTGCTTCCTGGTTTGACTGTCAACTCCTGATACCTCTTTGAACCCAAAGCTCTGATACTACGTGTTGGGAAAGAATCGCAAAAACATTTTCCCAAAACAGAAAGCCTGCGAGAGAACCAAGCAATACAAAGCACAAAACCAAAGGCCAAACCACACAGAAATAATCCTACGCAGACACAAAAATTTTGGACGTGGAAAATTCTTGCAGAAAAAACCACGGGACGATCGAAGACCAACCCAGAAGAATCTCTACTAATGGAATAAAGAGATTACACCCTCTATAAGCTCCTCCCTGATCTAAACGGATCGCCACAACTACTGGAACGGAAAATAGATTACACCACGAAAAAAGAAGACAATGAGAAATTACCCAAATTGATCTCCTTCTTCGAAATGGCCTCCAATCTCTCTTTCTCCTTCCCAAAGTTGCACAAGAACTCTTGCCTCCTTTTTTCTCTTGTTGCTATTGTGTTACTACAAAATTAGGATTAGGAAAATCTAATATATATAACCCCTAATCCCGTAGCTAAACCTGGACTGTAGGATACAATCCAACGGTGTATAAAACACCCTTCAGCCCGCCCGACCGGTCTGGCCGAACTCTCCTCGAGTCGGTGTTTGCGAGCAATTGCAAATAGCAGCAAACCGAAGCTCCCTAGAACCCCTGGACAGAGTTCAGACCGAACTTGGCCTGGGGAACCAAGTTTGGTCCAAACTCGGATTTCCCCTGGACAACAACTTCTCTTCTGGCTTCCGAGCTTCTTCGACCTCCCGAATGGCCCTCGTCGCATCTCCGAGCTTCTCTGACACACAGATGACGCTCATCGCACTCCGGGGTTGTCTTCACATATGTTGGAAACCCCACCCACTCCAATATAAAGAGCCCTCATGCATGAGAGACGAGACCATGAAGCAAAGCCCTATCTTGCATGCCTGACTATGAGCTTGTGCCAGATGCTTGGTTGGTTGCATTCATGGCCTTTCTCTCGATCTTTCCTTCATTCATTTAATCATTTTCTTTACTGTCCAGTTGGATAAACAAATCAAAATCTCAACACAATGAAAAACTATTCTTTCAAAAGAAGCACAACTAATAAAATTTAACCTTCAATAAACCAAAATTAAGCGAAGAGAACAGCATTAGTGGATGATAGATAAGGGTTGTGTGTGTGTAATGCCCCTCTTCCACGCAAACTATTGGGATAAGAATCACGCTAGGACAAAGGCTTAAAGGATGCTTCTGACCTCTTCAAGATATTTAGGTATCAGCTGAACTGAGTTTTTAGACTAATTGCTACAGCCAGCCTACTGAAACTGATACAAAATGGTAGCAGTTCTCAGTGTCCGAGTATAGCTTCAACTGAAACTGAAAAGCCCTATTTATATACAAAATAATGGAGGGAGTCGGAACATAAAAATGAATCGCATAAACTATCAGACTACATGGATTTATACAGTAATAGAAATACGGAAAAACTTTAGTAAATAGACAAGTAAGCAAATAATAAAAGAACATTGTTGATGGATCAAAGACACGGAAGGTGACAGGATAGGAAAGCCAGTACAAGATAAAAAAAAGGGTGTCAGGAAAAGATGAAAGAGGTCGACATAACACAAAATTGTAGTGACTGCAAACATATCTAGTACAAAGCTTCTGATGACAGAGAAAATGAGTTGTGTAAAAGAGGGTAAGAGGAACTTAATTCTAATTCAGATTTAATTGGGTGGACAAGCAAAACTGAAAAACTAGATTAGAGATCACAAAAGGGATATTGACTAGGTTTACCACATTCATACTGAGAGTAATGCAATTTAGCAAAGAGTTCGACTACGTGAAACTGCCTAACTTAATAAGATGTTCACATTAGACTACGTCTTAGATCAAGTATGGGTGCATGGACATCCGAGCATGTGCATACCATAAAAAAACTCTATCCAAAATTCTTCGATTAAGATTCCTATAATTAATAGCAGCTAATGGATATGGTTGGTACTCGAGTTTGACTACTAACCCTACTTCTGAAAAAATATCCTTCGTGTTGATGGTCCCTAGCTAAGTGAAAGATACTAATATTGTTGGATTTTATATTCTAAGAAGATTATGCAATAGTTAAAGATGACATATTGGGTATTCACGGGTAGATTAGATTACTATATTTACTGTATTTACTATATTTACTTGACTTTAACTTAAATCTGTTGTGAAAATGAGAGAGAAAAAATTGATAGCCAGAAATCTGTACGTAGTTTTTTTTCTCATTAATAATATGTTGGTTTGAGCACAAGAAAGATGCAAGCACACTCCAACTGAGAACGCAAACACGGAGATGAGTGGAGAAAAGATTCTACTTCTCTTATATTATCTCTACTAAATGAAGCCTTTAAATAGGCATTATGAAGCAACATAATTCAAACAAAGCCTGGAGCACTTTGCTCCTGTAAATAAGGACAGCCATATACAAGAGAATGACTAGGGAATGAAACCAAAAGAATAGGGACAAAAGCAACGGGTGGAGGGAGTTGCTCAAACGCAACATGATTATTTGCAACATTCACCCTCCTAATCATGTTACGTATAACCTTTCCCCATGTGGCATGTCTTGTTCTTGACGTTGCCGTCGTGTTCGTCCTCATTGATCTTGTAGACCCATTTGAGACTGACCAGACGGTGGTCCGCACATTCCCTGGCAATCTCCTTTGTCATCTGAGGAACCTCGGTGCTCGGAACGCCGCGATTATCGTCTCTGTGCAGAAACGACACATAGACGTTGCTCAGGAGAGGTTCTGCTAGATGGAGCACTCGTCCGGGCACTTTGCCTCGGGCATCGGGGTCGGCTACCCCCTCGTCCTTGCCCCCGTCTACAGTGCCGAGGTGGCCCCCGGGTCCCTCACCTCCTTCACCGACATCCTTCTTGGCTACATCTCCAGCATTTCCTTCACCAAGCTTGTGCTGCGGCTCAGCTTGTGCGTCATGCTCGGCATCGGCGTAGTCCCTTGTGTCGTCCACGGCGTCGGGGCCCTCTTCATGCCCGGGTCCTCCTAGTGGCTCGTCATGCAGAGCTGCCTCAGCGATGACACGAGAATTCTCGAGCGGGTCTCCGTCTCCAATGTTGTCGACATCAAGTCCTGCATCGGAACCCCCGAGGACTGGGACGCCGACACCGTGGTCATCGCCAAGAAGAGTCACTAGGAGGGCGTATGGGAGAAGCTTCTTTTCCGCCTGCTCGAGCACGTCGGGTTGGTACTTCTTGGCGTGCTCCTCCAGAGATCGCTCCTTCTTCACCTCCGAGCCCTTTGAGACATCCTCCTCCGGATTTTCGACAACAATCTCCGCTGCCTCCACTGCCGGCATAGCACCAACCCTCTCGACCATGGGAGCAATAACCTTCCCAACCGCCACAGGCGCTAATGCTTCAGGCATGACGACAGAGGACGCCCGCATCCGATTCTCTGCAGCAGCGGCCACGAGCTCCCTCTTCATCCTTCGGCTACTCGACTCTGGCGACTCCTCCGGGACGTTCAGGGGCTTGCTACCTTCCGATTCCGCGACCGACTCGTCCGACTCGTTAACCGGGCTCGGATCCGTTGCGGGCGAGGGATCCGCCCCCTTTACGATGGTGTGGGGGCTCCCGTTATAGGGAGTCTCTCCGCCTGGCCTTTCCCGGATGTCAGCTACGCGTTCGGCTTTGTCCCGGTTGGCGACTGGTTCGTTGCCGGTGTCTCCCACAACTTCCGGCTGGTGTCCCTGGCGCACCGGGTGATGACGGTGCTGCCGCGGTTGTACGAGTTTGCCTTCCCCTGCTGCGTGTAGTTGATGTACGACCGCCCACGCCGGCTCCACGACAACTTGTACTTCTTCGACGTGTCGTAGTTGATGTACATGTTTGCGCTTCCCCGGACCGTCTTCAGCCCTTTCCGGGCCGTCTCCGAACTCATGCTCAGCTCCAGACCTCTCTCCAGCATCCGCCTGCATGCCAAGAAGGACATATCCTCCCTTGGTAGGGCCAGAAGATGAAGCAGCTGCATCGGATGTTGGGCCCTTGTCTAAGCCTTCACTCTGTTGGGCAAGATCCTTGTAAGGACATTTAGATGACCAGTGATAGCCCTTCTTACCACATGTCCTACAAAACATCAGAACATCACCTAATTTTTCCATTTCAGCCAACAGATCTCCTGCAACCTTTGTCTCTTCTGCTTTTGCTCCTGGAGCCTTAGGCCTCTCGATGAGGACCTCCTCAGTGGAGACCATGGTGAGGCGGCTGTCGACGTCCTTGTGGACCGCGTCACCGAACTTGGACCAAGAATTTTCGAACAAGCCATCAAAAGTCCTCCACTCCGAGGTCTCGCCTACGGAGTGAGCCTCCAGCACCAGTCCGCACTCCAGGCAGAAGATGTCGTCGCCTGAGCGGTCGAACACCATCTTCGTGCACTTCTTGCAGTCTCGACAATAGTTAATGGAGCCGGTGTCGAGGTACCACCCAGCGTACTTCGCTTCGCCTTCACTCCCGAAGTGGACTTTGGCGCGCTCCTCGTTGAGGTGGATGAGCTTACCGGCCTGCACCAGCGTGCCCTGCTCCTGCTTACCAGGAAGTTCCACACGGAAACGGCGCGACGAGGGGCCTGCTCCTGCTTGACAGGGGATTGTTCCACATGTGCCCGAGGTAGATGAGAATCGGTGCACATGTTCCTGATCTTCAGCCTGCACCTGCCCGACGTGCTGCCCGTCGGGGACCAGAGGTTAGGACCTACGGGCTGGAGGACCAGGGGATTGTTGTCGTCGCTGCCGCTGGAAATGCCGTGAAGACGCCCAGGCCGTCGCAGATAGAGAGGCTGTGCGAGCGATGGTGGCCGTACCGGTCCGTGGGGAGCTGGTATATGTGGTAGCGCGCTCCTCAGTTGTTTCTCGACAACGACCAGAGGTAACACTGTAGCTATGAGCAGAGCAGGCTCCTCGTCTTCCTCGACTTGTGCGAGGTTCGCCGTCTCGTCCCTCTTCTTCTTCCTGCAATCACGAGCCCAGTGCCCCGGTTTATCACAGTATCGGCACTTGTCGCGAGTTGTACCGGAGCCTCTCCTTTCGCCGCTCGGCTTGGAATCGCGTGCTTCCGAGTCCCTCTCCAAGACGCGCCACTTCTTCTTCTGGCCGCCGTTTCCGGCGCCATTGCTGGACGAGCCGCCTCTCTGCTGATTCTTGCAAGCAACCCACTCCTCGGTAAGTAGTAACTTGCCGCCCGAGGCGTTGCCATTCTCGATCTTGTCCTTGACCTCCGCTACCTTGAGCCTTCCCGTTAGATCCTCGATGGTGAGCACATCGAGATCCAAGAGTGTCTCGATAGCCAGGGCGGTCTGGCTGTACCTCTTGGGAAATGCCGCCAGCAGCTTGAGGATGAGCTTATCTTCGGAGATCATGTCGCCGAGTGCGGCGAGAGTGTTTGCCAGAGTAGTGAGACGCATGGCGAAAGAGTCCACGCCCTCACCGTCCCGGAACGCCAGCTGATTGTACTCTTTTCGCAGCGACTGCGCCTTCGCTTTCTTGACGCGATTGCTGCCGACGTGCACCGTCTTCAAAGACTGCCATGCCTCCTGTGTCGTCTCCTTGATCACCAGTGAAGGGATCGTCGCCGGCAGGACAACGCGGAGGAGAGCCTCTATTGCTCTCCTATCCAGCTCCCGCTCCGTCGTCCCAGTGTGCACCGCCGCCCAGAGACCTCTCGCCTCCAGCATACACTGCATTACCAGGGCCCATTTATCGTAGTTTGTACGCGTGAGTTACGGATACTGCGTCCCGCCGGACTCCTCGAACACTTGCGGGATCACCAGGGTGCCTGCCACGCTCGAGCCGCTCGCCGGGCTCGACGCCGACACTGGTGTAGGTGTGGTTGGATTCCCGTCCGCAGCAGACGACATGGCTCTGATACCAATTGTTGGTTTGAGCACAAGAAAGATGCAAGCACACTCCAACTGAGAACGCAAACACGGAGATGAGTGGAGAAAAGATTCTACTTCTCTTATATTATCTCTACTAAATGAATCCTTTAAATAGGCATATGAAGCAACAAAATTCAAACAAAGCCAGGAGCAAAGTGCTCCTGTAAATAAGGACATTCATATACAAGAGAATGACTAGGGAATGAAACCAAAAGAATAGGGACAAAAGCAACGGGTGGAGGGAGTTGCTCAAACGCAACATGATTATTTGCAACATAATATATACAGAGGGAATGAGATAGAGAATCTACTTTATAACTAATATAGAATTAGAGACTTCTCATAATCTTCTTTACTATTAACTACAAAAACCAATTGAAGCAGCATGAAGTTGTTGCCCATCATCATAAAAGAAGTTAAGTAGCCTCAAAAGTTTTAAAATAAATTTAATATTTAAAACTCATGCATACATGCCTGCCTTAATAAATGATTTTTTCACTTTAATGCTCATGCATAAATACGCTAGTATATATTAGTGTTTTAAAAAGTCCATGTCTCTTTAATAAATGAATTTTTTCCCACTTCAATGCATGTGCATACATACTCTAGCATATATTAGTGCTTTAAAAAGCTCGTGAGGCTCGCATCTATGTGTGCCTCAAGCTCGAGGCTCACCCTTGCACCTTATTTTTTTATGAGGCAAGACTCATTCATCTAGGATCACCTATTTTTGCGCCTCACGTGACCACATCTACTTTGAGGGATAGGTGAAGCGTACAAGGCTCATTAACCTAGTTTTTTTTACTCTTTTTATTTTTCTTTTGTAATGGATATATTTTAGTATTTAATGTATATAAACTAGTCTTTCTAGTGTAACTTGTAGGTTCTTTACCTTGATTTTTCATGTTGTGAAGTCAATCGAGATAAGATCCTGGTTAAAAATATTGTCTCCAACTAGATCTGAATGATAGAAAAACCATTGAATGTATCAAGTGAACTAACTAATATTTTTATTGTAATTAATATGTTTCATATTTGATTGACGACGATGATGATGAGGAAGGATACAAAACCATTGGTAGTATTCCATATAAAGATGATAGTATGAATGGTGATCAAGCTTGTGAAAAGCGCTAGACGTTAGTCGGGCGGGCACCTTCCGCCTAGCACCTAGCTCGCCTAGGCGGGTGCCTAGATCTAGGCGGTTCAAAAAAATAAAAATAATCCAAAAAAAATCTACTAAAAATTGCAGAAAAAAATCCATAAAATTCCAAAACATGCATAGTCGGGCGTCAGGGGGACTAGACGAGCACCTAAGCGGACATCGGGTGGGCACCCGACGCCTAGGGCCTAGGCGACCGCCTTTTGGAACAGAGATGGTGATGATATTTAGGGTTTTGTAAATTTATGTTGTTATAAAATTGTGATGGTTTTATTTTAGATTTGACGACGGTTAACTATGAGTTATTGATTTTACAATGGTGTTATGAATTGATTAGACTACATTTTTTTATATTATTAATATTTTAATGATGTTATTAATTGATTAGATATGACATGAGTTTGTTTATTCAAACTATATTATTTAAAAAGATCTAAAAATGTGCATCTTGCTTCGTTGAAGCCTACAACCTTGCCATGGACCACGTGTCTAGGCTCCGGAGGACCTAGTGCTTCGAGTGCGTCTTGCGCCTTTTAAAACATTGGTGTATATAATGTGAATCCAGGTTATCTTGAGGACTCTCTTTTACTTTTTTTTTCTTAGAATTCATCATGTTTTCCACTAGTATCCCTCTCAAACTCATACTATGTTGACATTTTGCAACTACAACAACAACAACAACGGTTGGAATATCCTATTGGTATTTTTGGTATGTTGGAATATGTGTTGGAATATATCCTATTAGTATATTGGTATGTTGGAATATGCCATAGGATATACCTATAGAGAGTTAATGTAATGAGGAGGTTGAAAATAGCCAAGAGATTATCAATAAATATAACAACTATTTCAACATGGTATCAGAGCCACCTTTCCACAAACCCTAACCCTAGCCGCCACCAAACCTTCCCCCCTCCTCTTTCCCTCTTCCACAGCAGACGCCCCCCCACCTTGCGCACAGCAGCCCCACCCCCCCTTTCTCGTCGCTACTGCTGCTGCTGCTGCTGTCGCTGTTGCGGCTGTCGTTGTCGTGGCACGTGTGCGTGTTCCCTCCCCCGGCCGCACGCAACGACGCCATTGTTGCCGTGGTTCGGACCATTCCGAAAAAGGACACCGATGCCTAGATCTGATAAAAACAGACATGTTCGGATCTAGGAGCAGACGACGAAGACGAGCATAAGTCGTCGAGCGGGCGTGACGTGATCGGAGAGGAGAAGCATCGATGGAGGAGATCATCAAGAAGCTGGACCCTGCAGAGGTTGTGACGATGAAGTTGATGAAGATGTCGACTGGTGAGAGCACGACACGAACATCGCCGAAGTTGGAGCTTCCCTCCATCGATCTGAAGCTGGATGGACCAGCCACCTATCTCAGTTGGTCACGGAGGGTGAGAAGAACCCTCGCAGGAAAGAACCTGCAGAAGTTTCTGTCGGACGAGAAGACAGAGCCGAACGAGGGCTCGGCGGGACGCGACGAGTAGAAGTCCACTTATATGGTGATCTACATCTAGCTTCTCAACTCCTTAGTCCAGTCTATTGCCGTCACAGTAGACGACATTGAGATGGTGAAGGACGTATGGGAGAAGTTGAGGAGGGCATACGACGGCGTGGGGAACAACTTACGAGTTTTTCAGATCAAGGGGGAGATTGATGATACCGTTCAAGGAGAGAAGACGGTGCAAGAATACGCCACAGAGCTGGAACGACTGCGGTTGGATTACGATCACTTTTCAGATCGGGCAAGCTGTGGAGACCCGAAGTGCAAGGAGAGACATGTATGTCTGCAGGAGAGGACAATGAGGTTCCTTAAAGGACTGACTGCAGCATTTGCTCAGAGGACATCCCTACTTCTAGCCCAACCGAAGGTTCCTACCCTTGAGGAGGTTATCTCGGTAATGATCCAGGAAGAAACATGCATCAAACTGCAAGCAGGGACAAGTGGCCCTCCTGAAGAGAATTCAGCACTAGTGGCCACCAGTTTGGGCGACACAGGTCCGAAAGGGGAGTATTGGCAGCACAATCGACAGTGCTACAACTGCGAAGAGATGGACCATCATCGGCATGCTTGCACCAAACCACCTAAGGAGGGAGATTCAGGTGGTGGACGCGGGCTATTCGGTGGACGGAGAACCTTCGGAGGACGAGGCCATGATCATGGAGGTCGACGAGGTGGTCGAGGAGGCTATCAAGCAAACCTACTGGTAGCAGAAGGCAATGAAGGAGCTGGTGGTACTTTTACTGAGGAGGACCAGGCACTTATGGGCATGCTGGAATCACTCAGAAGGAAGCAGGGGGCGTCAAACGAGGGAAGCGAGGAGGCTTCTAGCTCATTCTCTACCATGTATGCCAATCCATCTGAAGGTACTAACGATCCACTTGCTCTTGCATCTATATATTCCCTCGACCGTTAGACTGGATAATTGACTCGGGAGCATCTCGATACGTGACGAAAAAGGCTAGCGAGTTCTCCTCCTACACTCACCTACCATCGACAGACAACATTCAAACAGCTGATGGGATATTCCAGCCAGTAGTCGGTAAGGGTACTGTAAATTATATGGATTCGGTAAAATTATCCAATGTTTTGCATCCTCCTTCTTTCCAGTCAGTCTTTTGTCCATTAGTTCCATCATCCTTCAACTAAAATATATTGTTTCCTTTGATATTTCCAAGGTGATTTTCCAGGAGAAAAAGACGGGACAAAGACTTGGGACTGGCACTTGGCATGTGTGAGACTCGTCTCACAGTATCGGTATTTATATACTGATACGTATTTTTGTACTGTATTTTGTATTTTATTGGTTTTTGGAATATTTTAAATTTTTTCCAATTTATAGATTTTTTCCTTGACTGGCATATCGCCAGTGTACCATTGCATGCCGACGGCATGCTTGTCACTCTCGTTTTTTGTTATACGTATTTTTCAGTGTACGTATACGGAATTCTGGCCTTTGTCAGGTGACCCGTGTTTTGACTTGTCTTTCTTAGCCTTGCTTTGGTTTAATTTTGACCTGGTTTGGTTTAGTTGGTTTGAGATGAGATGGTTTTGTATAAAACCCAAACTTCTCTCTCTCCTCCATTATTTCATTTCTCTTCATCTTCTTCCTTTTCATTTTCTCCTCCAACCTAAGACAAGTACATCTTGCCAAATATTGGACAAATGTTATTTTGTTTGTTCTAAACTCTTCCTTACATGATTATAAGCCTCTTTAGAACTTGGAGTTTTTAATTTTTATGGGTAGATTCTTGTAGATCTAAGTTTATAATATTTTTAATTTTTCTTGGTTTTGATCTATTAAACCTTGATATTTTCGAAAACTAATTGTCCTATGTTGTAGGAAATTTCGTTCTATCCAATTTTGACCTTTGAAAAACTAGATTTCGAATTGTTTTGAGAAAGTTATGGACTTTTGAAGTTCATGGGTTCAACCAAGCGTTTTCACGCTGGTTGGAGAAGATGAACAGTGTGTTCGCGCGCCTTAGCGCTGCGCCACTGTGGGCGCATAGTGTTTCCCTTTGGGCGCATAGTACTCCTTTGGACGCATAGTGCTTCCCTTTGGGCGCATAGTTTTTTCCTTTGGGCGCATAGTTTTTTCCTTTGGGCGCATAGTTCTCCTTTGGGCACATAGTGCTTTCCTTTGGGCGCATAGTATTTCCTTTGGGTGCATAGTGTCCCTTTGGGTGCATAATGTCCCTGTGGGCGCATAGCCACTCCTTTATGTGGGCGCATGGCTTCAGGCGCGTAGTATGGATATTTCCATGCTTCTACACCACCTAGGTTGCGCACATCCCGGCACATCCTGGCCCTGCCGCCTCTTGGCCCAGGCGCCCTCCCATGCTGGCGCATGCTGGCTGATGCCACCTTGGCCCATGCCAGCTGTCACCATCCAGACCCTGGCCCCTTCTGGCCCTGGGTGCCCTTATGTGCCTATGCGCCATTCTGACCTTGGCACCCTTCCTGGCCTAGGCGCCTTCTTGGCCATGGTGCCACCTTGGCTCGTGCTGGCTGGCCCTAGCACGAATGACTGTTTTGCCCATTTGAGCTATTCAGCTGTTAGTCTTGAAAAACACTCGGACACGAAGCTTGTAGACATTTGTCTTGGCTTCAGAATTTTCTCAGTTCACCTTATTGGAGTTCGTATGCGGCTGTTAATTTAAATCTTAGTTTTGATCTTCTGGCATGTTTTCCGTACTTGGCCGAATATGATATTTCCTTTAACGAAAATGAATTTCCTTAACATGATTAGATGATTTTGTACAGTTAGAAAATTATTGTACACCCTTGTTACACTTGATACTAGCACATATTTAATATTTGATCTATGCCAAGTAGTTACTTTTATTTATTCCCTTTTCCATGCCATGATATTTCTTTTGGACAAGTTCTTACTTACATGCTATATTTGTTGCCATTTCTCTTCCTTGCTTAGCATGATTGTGGTCCGTCGGGGTGCACTCATGATTTATGTTTTTTCTTTGCTTTACATGATAGTGACCTGTTTGGTGCACTTATGTTACACGTTACTTCTCTGCTTATACTAGATAGTGACCCGTTGTGGTGCACTCTTGAACATGTCTTTCCTTGCTTACATGATAGTGGCCCGTAGAGGCGCACTCTTGACAAGTACTCTTTACATGACAAGTAAACCTAAACATAACATGCTTAATCAAGATGTTGCGATGGCTATTTCCTCCTTGCTAATGTAACTCTTTTGGACACCGTGGTTAAATTCTTTGTGTATGCGTGCACAAGCTACATGTCTCGTCTTGCATCATGTCTAGGATATGGATTCTTGATTACCACGGTCAAGGATTTATACTGAATCTGACTAGGATAACGACTAGATTGATCAAGTAGCTCATAAAGAGATTTTCCAGTCACATGCAATTCCGTTATCTGGGCGCTTTAATTGGACTTGTAGCCTGCCGACGAGTAGGGCGCATTTCCAGCACGCTGTCATGTGTTGTACCCCCAAGTCACCTAATAGAACTCTTTCAACCTGCAGAAGGATAACTCGAATAGTCTGCAGGGCTTGTGACTGCTGGAACATCTTATTGCATCTTTTAGTAATTAGGATTGTGATAACCCTAGTTAGTTAAAGTATCAAGCCGTACTCATTGCTTGGCCGTGATTAATGGATGTAGTCCAGTCCAGTTTAGTTTTGTCTAGGTAGTGTTCGTATGTTTATTTCAGTACATTATTGTTTATGCTTTACTTTTGTCGATGAATGATCGGAGGCTAAGTTATGTTCAGGAGAAGGGTTACAACCCCGGTCCTTGTTTGGTTTACGGGTTGTAACTTGGCTTCCGGAATAGCTTCCAAGTCATCTTATCATTTGTCGTCCTATTCAGTACTCATATTTCTACATGATCTTATATAAACATTGATTAGAGATTAAGTTCTGTTCAGGAGAAGGGTTACAATTCCGGTCCTTGTTTGGTTTACGGGTTGTAACTTGGCTTCTGGAATAGTTCCCAAGTCATCTTATCATTGCCGTCTATATAGTTCTTACAGGCTCTCATGCCCTAGTTACATCTCATGCTCAGAAGTCCAGTTATCCCACAAGTTATATGATCCCTATGCTGGGTCACCATGTTCTCACGACCCGGCTACCTTACATGCTTACATGACTCGGCTACTTAACATGTTTACATGTCCAATTTATCTTACATGTTCACATGCTTCCGTCTACTTTACATGTACACAGTCTACTTTATGTCACACATGAATTACTTTATGCTCCAGGTTGCTTTGCTTATTATCGTTTCCATTCTCGGGATGAGTGCATTGGTAGTGCACGAGTCTCAATCTGCATTTACTTATTGCTTTCCCTAACCATTGCTATGTAGCTATTGCCGGTTTTAGTCCATAGTTTGGTTTCCTTTGTGGTACTTGCTATTTGGGGTCTGACCCTACTGGTTTTGTTTGGCCAGATCTGATAGAGGAGCCCAAGGGATCTTCCGCACCACCTACTCGACGGTGACCATCCGAAGCACCAGAGTACCCGAGTGGGTTTCTTATCATTCTTCCACTTGATATGTACATTATTCTTTTTGGCGTTTAGCCTCCGAGAACGTGTTTAGCTCGTGTTTTGCATCTTGACATTTAGCCTACGGGCCAAAACATGATGTGCGTATTCTAGACTATAGCTAGAGCTTATCATGTATGACTATTACTCTTGCTAGTTCTCTATTTTGGTATGACTAGCTTCATGATCATCCATGTATAAATGGTTTGGGACGCTTTACTATTGTATGTCTGATGATCATACTTCTTGTACTTTGTATAATTGCCTGTGATTGAGATACCTAGGATTGCTTGACCTAGGATCGACTGTTGACTTGTAGAAGTAACCCCCATGTCTTGACAGCTTATACGTGATTTCAGAGTACTGGCGTACTTTGGTATCACGTAGCTGGCCTTGTCCGTCCCACCTGCCAGTATTCTGGTTCTGGGACGTGACAGCATGATGGACTGTGGTACCTGGATCGAGAAGGGCTGGATTCAGCATTAGTATCTATGACGGAAAAGACAGGGATGGAAGGACTGAAGAAGATGAGTGCGGAAGATACATTGCGACTCCACCACAGGAGGTTGAAACACTCTTCATTTGGTATTTTAAGCAAATTGTACCCTACAATTTATAAGAAGTTAATAAAGAGAAACTAGCTTGTGATGCTTGTGAGTTATGCAAACTTACTAGGAGTTCATATATGAGTAGCGGTCATAGGAGCTCGTCTGTTTTTGATGTGGTACTCTGATGTCTGGGGGCCTTGTACTACTCTTATGAATGGTTACAAATATTTTGTTACCTTTATAGATTGTTTTTCTCATACTACTTGGCTGTATTTGATGAAAAATAAGAGTGAGGTCCCCTCCTGTTTTCGGAACTTTGACAAACATGTCCAGACTCAGTACAAGGCAGTGGTGAAGGTACTGAGGTCTGACAATGGAACGGAGTACACTAACAAGACACTTGTGGAATACTTGTCCGTCCAAGGGATACGCATCAGACCACCTATGTATATACACCAGCACAGAACGGAGTAGCGGAAAGGAAGAACAGACACCTCCTGGAAGTGGCGAGAAGTACGATGATAGACATGAATGTTCCACAGAGTCTGTAGGGATATGCAGTGTTGACAGCAGCTCAACTGATCAACAGGATGCCTTCGAAGGTGTTAGGATAGAGATCTCCATGCGAGATGCTGCAGGGAAATAATAGTGGGATGCTCCCACTAAAGGTGTTTGGCTGCGTATGCTTCGTGAAGGACAACAGACCGTCGGTAGGGAAGCTTGATCCTCGAGCAATCAAGTGTATCTTTGTAGGCTACTCGGAACTCAGAATGACTATGTATACTGGAGTCCAGTGGAAAAAAGAAAATTTGTAAGTATGGATGTTCACTTCAGGGAACATGAGCCATACTACAGTCAGGATGAAAACCCAAATATCTCACCTGATACTGCAAGTATGAGGCGAAAGGGGAGTTGTTGGGAAGCATTTCGACTGATCTCGGAGTATGGCTTGGAGGAACAAATAGGATACAGAAAGGTAAAAAGGGACAGGGGGAGGAAATAAGAGGTGTTAGGCCCACAGCTCAGGGGGAGATACTTACCTACAGCAGCGAGAGAAGCAACTTGCAGGACCAGTTCCTACAGTACAAGTGCTAAGTCCCTTGCCTGCGCTTGTCTTGACTCCTGAGATTCCTACACCACCACTTTCCCCTTCAGGTGATATCATTCCTTCTCCTCCTCCCCAACCATCATCAATATGGAGGTCCACTCGCAACAATACAGAAAAACCTTCTGATAGATATGGTTGGGCCTTGCTAAATTTGTCTCATATAATCATCTCTTCTTCTCATGGAGCTTTTATTGCATCATTGGATAGTGTTACCGTACCTAACAATTGGCAGGTAGCCAAGAACGATCCAAAGTGGAAAGCAGCGATGTACGAGGAGTTGGGAGCTCTAGAGAAAAACCGAACTTGGGAGCTGGTGAGACTGCCAGAAGGGAAGAGAGCAGTCGGATGCAAGTGGATTTTCACTGTGAAGCAAAACCCAGATGGACAGGTTGAGCGCTACAAAGCTCGACTGGTGGCAAAAGGATACATCAGACGTATGGCATCGACTATGACGAACCTTTGCACCAGTGGCGAAGATAAGTACTATCAGGACTTTGATCTCTCTGACAGCCAATGGAGGATGGAAGTTATACCAACTGATGTTAAGAATGTATTTCTTCATGGGGATCTAGTGGAGGAGGTGCACATAGAGATACCACCAGGATTCGGCATCAATCAGACAGAAGGCAAGTCTGCAGCTGAAAAAGTCCCTTTATGTACTGAAACAGTCTCCTCGAGCGTGGTTTGACAGGTTCAGGAGAGCAATGATAGGGATGGGATATCAGCAGATCAATGCTGATCATACTGTGTTCTTCAGACGAAGTGGAGGCCACATCACCATGCTTGCGGTGTATGTGGATGATATGATTATCATAGGCGATGATGAGCAGGAGATCGCCCAACTCAAGGGGAAGCTTGGCAAGGAGTTCGAGGTGAAGGATCTTGGCCCTCTTCGATACTTCCTTGGGATTGAGATTGCTCGAGATACAAGAAAATTATTCTTTCTCAGAGGAAGTACGCATTGACCTGCTTACAAAAACATGGATGATGGGATGCAAATCAGCTACGACACCGATAGACCAGAAGTTCAAGCTGGATGCTGAAGTCGGAGAACCAGTTGACCGGAATAGATATCAGAGATTGGTGGACAAGTTGATCTACTTGAGCCACACCCGACCTGATATCAGCTTTGCAGTCAGCGTAGTGAGCCGTTATGCATGACCCCCGGAAGGGTCATATGGACACAGTGTACCAGATTCTGAGGTACTTGAAGGGAGGCCCCGGGAAGGACTAATTTTCAGAAGGAATAATCATGTGAGCATCGAGGGCTATTGTGATTCTGACTGGACTAGCTGTGCTGATGACAGGAGATCCACCTCAGGATACTGCATATTTGTAGGAGACAACTGGCCTCTTGGAGGAGTAAGAAGCAGTCAGTGGTGACCAGATCAACAACTGAAGCGGAGTATAGAGGTATGGCCTTGGGAGTCACAAAGTATTGTGGTTGAAGAATATGCTGATGGAGCTGAAGCTGGACCAGGGAGCCAAGATGAAGCTATGGTGTGACAACCAATCAGCTATTAGTATTGCCAACAATCCAGTACAGCATGACAGGACCAAGCATATTGAGATTGACAGATTCTTCATCAAAGAAAAGCTGGATAATGGACTACTAGAGCTGGCTATGTTCCAACAAAAGATCAGGTAGCAGACGGACTGACCAAGGGGCTTAGCTCTGTCAGCATGATGAGAGGATGTGACAAGATGGACTTAGTGAATATCTTTCGTCCATCTTGAGGGGGAGTGTTGGAATATCCTATTGGTATTTTTGGTATGCTGGAATATGTGTTGGAATATCCTATTAGTATATTTGGTATGTTGGAATATACCATAGGATATTCCTATAGAGAGTTAATGTAATGAGGAGGTTGTAAATAGCCAAGAGATTATCAATAAAATATAACAACTATTTCAACAACAAAGCATTTATCCAAAACCTTTGGGGTCTACCTCACAAACCATTTTCTTGCTTTCTTTCTACTCCATTAACCACCATTTCCTCTTTAATGTTAGAAATGTCGTATCATTCCCCATAGCCTCAATCAATGTTCACTTAGGTCTATCCCTTGTTAGAATATATTCTTTTAAGGCTATGTTTGGATCCTAAGAAAGTGAGGGAAAGGAAGGAAGAGGAACATAATCTTACAAAATGGCTTCCAAGTTCTACATGAAACATTTTCACCTTACCTTTCTTTTCCCCTCACTTTCCAGTTTTCACAAAACCAAACACAGCCCAATTAGTATGTTATCGTCACTCCTACTAACCGAGCATCTATTGATCTCTGTTCCACCCAAACCACAGTGGTCAATTTTCTCTCACCTTATACTCTACCACTTACATATCAAATGAGTCCCATATTTGCATCCCTTACCATGTCCTGCTTCTATTTCCCAAGAAGTAACTACAGTAGAAAGTGGTAACTATAAACTATGGTAGAAAGAACAAAATGTTACTGTTCTAAACAGACCCAAGAGTTATGATTAAGAACTACTTTTAGACAAATAATTATAGTAAAATGAATGAATAAAACAAATCTACAAGTAACATGCTACCAAAACATGTGGAGCTTCGTTTATAGCATTATAACTCTCCTAAGGGGAAACAAAATATAGAATATAAGTTATAGCAATAGAATTGAATTTCCCAAACTTCCACCAGTAAATTATCATTGCCACAATTTCTGTAAAGATATTAATTTAGGTTCTGGCAGTCAATGAATTATCCTACGCCCCGCCCCCGCCCGCCCCCCCCCCCCCCCCCCCCCCCCCTCCCACCCCACCCACCCTACATGTTTCATGAGTATTATAGGGACTACCCCTGTTCCGGAAATAATTACACTGACCACCCCTCTCCTTTATAAATTTTATAAAATATAGGGGTGGTCAGTGTTATAAGTTTATATAAAAAATATAAACTATAGGGGTGGTCCGTGTAATTAGTTTCAAAGTAGATGTGGTTTATGTAATAAGTGTAAAACATAGGGGTAGTTAACGCAATTTGTTCATAATGAAATACTACAATTGCATACTTGCCGAATGCCGATAAATGGAGAGCTTTTAAAAAGGGAGAGGAGGCTGCTGACCTTCTTCAAAGAAAATCGACAGCCCAAAATCCGTAGCCTTGAGCATTGCCCCCTCGTTCTTTGTTGCCAGCAAGAAGTTCTCAGGCTTGAGGTCTCGGTGCATCACCCCCATGAAATTGCAAATGTCCACCACGTTCACTATGGCCTTACAAATCCCTGCTGCCGCTTTCTCCGTGTAATGCCCCTTCGCGATTATCCTATCGAACAGCTCTCCGCCGGCACACAGCTCCATCACGAGGTGCACGGAGTTCTTGTCCTCGTACGCCCCCTTGAAGTCCACTATGTTAGCCTGCCCCGTCAAGTGCTGCAGGATCTGCATCTCCCTCTTGATATCGTCCCTGTCGTTCTTTCTACGAAGCTTCCGCTTGGAGATGGACTTGCACGCGTATTGGAGCCGGTGGAGCTCTCGGTGCAGAGGTAGGTCACGCCGAACTGGCCGCGGCCGAGCTCTTTGCCGAGCGTGTAGACGGACTGGACATCGGAATAGGGGCGGCCTAGAATGGAGTCAGGCTGTGCGACGGGCTTCAAAGGGGAAGGGGGAGCGAAACGGGTCTCGGGTCGGGGCCGGAGCGATTGCTGGTGGGGAGGAGGAGTTGATGGTTTGGCTGGTTGATAGCCATAGGACTCTGGTACAGTAGTCTTTCCTTTGCATAGACAAATACCCATATCTCTTATTCCTTCTGGTATGAACTTTGGAAAAATGTCTTGCTCTTTAGACCATCACCTGTTCTTAAACTGATATCAATGGGGGATTAGTTGAATTAGAAATTTAAGTATTTATAACTGAGAATTTTCAAAGTGCTAGGTATTGTAGACAAGTCGAAGACTCAACTAGGATTTCAAGATCAAGATCAGGAATACAAATTTTCTCTTCAGTTGAAGGGGACACAATTGACTCTCAGAAGCAGCCAAAAACCAGCAAAAAAAATGTAGGTGTTGGATTGCTGGAGTGTGGTATTGTGACAAGTAAACAAGACCAAGATTGGATTTTGACAGTATGAATTTATATATATATATATATATATATATATATATTATATATATTATATATAATATATTAGCCTTAAAGAATTCAATACCAATAAAGATGAAAATGAAATGAAAAAAAAAACAGGATTCTTTTATCAGCAATCAAGACTAAGATTGAATTTTGATGAGAACCCAGACTAAGTCTATTTCAAATGAACTAATAAGGAACCAACAAGCATTTCGAAATATCTTAGCTTAAAAAGAAATTTTAAAATCAATAAATACATAAATGTAATTAAAAAATGGAGGATTTTTTATCAGTTTTAAAAAGAAAGATTGATTTTTTAATGAGAACCCAGATGAAGTCAAGTTTAAATGAACTTATTAATGAACGAATGAATTATAAATATATTAGCCTTACAAAAATTCGGAAACCAATAAATACCAAAAAATGTAATTTTAAAACTAAGGATTTTAGAGCAGCAAACAAGAGCAAGATTAGATTTTGATGAAAACCCAGATACAGTGTCCTTAAATGCTCTGACAACAATCAACAGAAGTAATTAGAAAATCTTAGCCTAACAAATATTCAAAACAAATAAAAAATCCAAAATGTTAATTGGAATAAGAAAACACTTTTTTTTTTTCTTTTAGCAGCAAACAAGACCAAGATTGGATTTGATTAAAAACCCAGATCAAAACTAGTTTCAATAAACTAAAGCCAATCAACTGACTGGACTAGAAAATTAAAAACCGATAAAAATCCAAAATGTAATAAAAAAAAAAGGATTTTAAGCAGTGAACAAGACCAAAATTGAATTTTGATACCAGATCAACAAATTAAATATTAACAAAAGAAATCAGTAGAAAATGGCACATGAAAGTAAGAACTCCCCCAAAATTTGATTCTGGAGTTGGAAATCGAACCAAGACTGGATTTTTTTTCCTAGCTGGAAGTAGAAGGCTCCAGCTGCCAATTTCTGAGTATTACTGTAAAAGCAAAGATTTTGTGTGGAATTTCATGAGAGTACAGAGGAAGAAGTATTCAATCAGCAAGAGAGAAATTGCCAATTGGTCTCTGACTACATACTGCACCAAATGGCTTGAGACAACTAGTAAGGTTTTTCTCCATCATTAAGCACTATATAAAAATAATTAAAAATAAAATATGTTCTTATTTTTCTATTATATTTTTGGCTATTAGTCCTTCAATTACCTTATTGGTACATAAATTCTCTCAAATCTTGTTATTAATTAGTAGTTCCCTCAGATTACTGATACTGAATTATGAAAAAAAAAATTGTAACTCACTCATAAACAATGGAAATACTATGTTAACACAAATAGACTTTTTTTTTTTTCCCCTTCTTTATTTATTTTTCTTCTCCTCGACTCCCTTCCTTTTGCTCACGCAAGTAAGATTGCGTCTGTGCAAATAAGGAGATTAAGGAGGAGGAGAATGTGACATGACATGACATAGAGGAAAAGTTCGTGTGAATTTTAAGGAGAAAAGGGTGGTGTGCTGACAATTATGAATACGGGAGGAGTGGAATGCTGGGAAAAAAAAAGGAGACGTGGACATGGTGGTGGAAGGAGGAGAAGTTGGTAGTGATGAATTTAAAGTGTGTGAAAAGTGAAAATAAAGGAAGATGGAAGAGTGGATAACGAAGGACGATGATGAGCATGGTCTGCGCGGGCGCGGACACCGGCAACGTCGGAGGACTGACGAAAAATGGTCACGATCTGTGCTGGCGTGGGCCAGAATGGGACGTCCGTCATGAAAACTCAACTGATATGGCGCCGCGCGGGCGGTCAAGGACCGGCACCATTCTATCACAGGTATAAACGATGGCCGACCACGCGGCCCTTTGGCGGCGCCGTAAGGACGGTGTGCATAGAACGGGTGGCTGGACGACATCGGCTGTCGTAGGCATCGTGAAGACGTCGGGGGCGCCTTGGCGTCATGGGCGAAGGGCATCGAAAGACGTCATGGCCATCTCGTGGAGCTCTGGAGCACGCGGAGTGCACGGGGTGTGCGTGTGGGACGATGATGACAAAACCATTGCGGACAAGATCCGCACGAAGAGTCCGAACTAATATGACGATCGGCTAAAAATCGTGTGCGGGGGACACACGATTTAACTGAGCCCGTACGTGCTGGTTAAAAAAAAAGTGGATAACGAAGAGGGGAAGAAGTTGGTGATAAAGGATTCAGAGTAAGAGAGAAAGAAGAGGAGTGGAAAGGAAGCAAAAAAAAAAAAAAAAAAAAAAAAAAAAGAAAAGAAAAGAAAAGAAAGGAAGCAAAATAAAGAAGTTGGGGTAGAACAGAGGATATAGAAGAAGCTTAATAAAGTCATCAATACAACAAATAAGTCTATAGACCTAGTGAACTATTGGATCGTATGGAGAAACTCTATTACGAAAGATTCATTACTTGTTGGTAAATGTGGTATAATATCTCTTAACTGGTGTGCTTGGCATTAAAGAAATCAAACAATTTTAAAATCGAAGTTTGCCGATTCAAATTCTTTCCTAAATTGTTTTGAGAATACTGAATCATTTTGGGTAGAAGCTAGATTCGATACTCGGAGTTCTCAACTAAAAGTTTTCGGTGATTTAATACAATGTAGTGTCATCATATACTCCTAATGATGCTATGTTGGAGTTTTGGTTTTTTCCTTTAGAAAACTTTAGTTCCACATCGGAAAAAACAAAGAGATTGTATCTCTATATATAGCTTTGCTATTATTGGAGATGCACATGTGGTGTACTAGGTGCACATGGGTTTGCCATGTGGGGTTATTTTTCTAATGGAAAAAAGGCTAAAATCAACAATTAAAGCATTCGTGCTTTTTGCTCTTGGAAATTTATTTCCATAGGAGCTAAGCCCCGTAGGGGCTTAGCGACTCGGACTCGGACTCGGACTCGGACTAAGACTCGGGCTCGGGCTCAAGGGCTCATGAGGCGTTTTGTGCTAACCGGACAGTTGTTGCAGGGGCCTATATAAGGTCTCCTCCTTCTCTCTCACAGTTGGGAACTAATACACAAGTAGTAGACAAAAAGTTTACAAGTGCTTAGATGCTGTGAGAGAGAAGAGAGGTTTTGTACCAGCATTGAGTTTTGCACGGGAGTTCGTGTTCATCCGAGGAGTCAGAAGAGCAAGAGTGTCCAAGTTCTCCGACGAACTTGCTAGTTCCTGGAAGCTATTCGTGTGGGGCGAATAAAGCTTTGAGCAACGGTGATCATTCACCCCAGCAGGAGTTGTTCCATCTTTCGCCTGTCACCTTCTTCGTTTAACATAATTCTATTAGCGCACCTTTTGTGAAGTGTAGCACTAGTGGAAATTCTCTTACGTACCTTCTGTGAAGTGTTACGTTCTGTGCACCTTCTGTGAAGTGTAGCACTAGTGAAATTTCTCTTACGTACCTTCTGTGAAGTGTTACGTTCTGTGCACCTTCTGTGAAGTGTAGCACTAGTTGAAATTTCTCTTACGTACCTTTTGTGAAGTGTTACGTAATAACGATTGCTTGTACAATTGTTACAAAATTTCAGTTTTCCATCGAAAAAATTGTGCCCCGGCACTAACAATCTCAAAGTTTTATCGCTACGATGGAAAACGTTAATGTTTCACTATTCAATTCTGACTTTTGTAAGTTAGAAAAGTTTGATGGAGAACATTACCAAGTCTGGAAGAGGAAGGTTTATCTCACCCTTCAACTCAAAGACGTAGATTACGTGCTTCTGGAGGAAGAACCTACTGTTCCAGATGTTGGGTCTGCTACCGCAATCACCGCGGCAACTAAACTTCAAGCAAAATGGAGAAGGAAAAATAGTATTTGCAGGCTGCTTATCCTGAATGCTATGGAAGATTCCCTTAAAGAATCCTATTCTAAGAAGACTATCGCTAGAGACATATGGGAGTCTCTAGAAAAACTCTACGAAGAAGACAAGAACCGCAGTAAAATCTTTGTGGTTGAAAAATATCACAAGTGGTTCTTTGAGGACGAAAAGTCTATGCTGCCGCAGGTGAAGGAGTTCCTGAAACTGCGACAGAAGTTGGAAGACGAGACAATGCCCCTCTCGACAAGTTTGTTGTTGGAGGGATTGTCTCAAAGCTCCCCGCTGGGTGGAGCAAGTTCTATGCAAACATTCATAGGAAGAAGCTTGAGATCAGCCTTGAAGATCTCTTGCAGGAAATTTATGTTGAGGACCAGATGCGGGCTCAACTGAAGGGGACACACTGTCCAAGCAATTGGCTAACGCCAATCTGGTTCATACCAAGGAACCAAGGGGAAAGCAGGCGGCTTCCCACAGCAAGAAGAAGGACCATGACAATCTAAAAGTCAAGGAAACTTCTATCAAGAAAAAGAAGCCAAAGTCTCAAATGTCTTGTTTCAAGTGTGGCAAGAAGGGCCACTTTAAGAATGAGTGCAAAGCAAAAACCAAGCAATCAGAGCAAGGAGAGCCTAGTAAGGTATCTATGATCACTGACATTGTTGCTATGATTGCGCAGGTTGATGCGGTAAGGACTGACTCTGACTGGTGGGTAGACACTGGAGCCTTCTGCCATGTCTGCTCCAGTAAGGAGTGGTTCACCACCTACACACCTACTTCTGAAGTGCTTATGATGGCGAACCAGGCACAAGCTGAAGTGCTCGGGATTGGGACGGTGGTATTGAAGCTGACTTCTGGTAAGTCTCTAACGCTTCAAGGCGTGAAGCACGTACCTGCTATCGCCAATAACCTGATCTCAGGAGGCCTACTCTGCAATGTAGGCCTCAGGATGGACATCAATGCTGGCCAGATGGTGATGTCTATCAAGGGAACATATTTCGAAAAAGTTTTTTATACCGAAAGAATGTTCAAGATTCAGCTTGTAAAACAGTCCAATGTAATTAATGTAATTAATGAAGTCACTCCTTCTGCTTATACTCTTGAGTTGTGGCATAATAGGCTAGGACATGTTCATTATAAACGAATAAATAGAATGTCTAGTCTAGGACTTATCTCCAAATGTGGGGGTAAGGTAGAGAAATGTGAAGTTTGTGCTCAAACTAAGATCACAAGGAAACCCTTTCCTCGGGTTAATCGAAGTACAGATCTTCTAGAGTTAGTATACTCAGATATCTGTGACTTAAAACAGTTCTCTACAAAGGCCGGGATGAAGTATTTTATAACCTTCATCGATGACTTCTCAAAGTATGCGTTCGTTTACTTGCTGAAGGCTAAAGACGAAGCATTCGAGAAGTTCAAGGAGTTCAGAGCCGAAGTTGAGCGGCAGACTGGACAACAACTTAAAAGAATAAGAAGTGATCGAGGTGGGGAGTACAGGTCTCATGAATTCGTATCGTTCTGCAACGAACATGGAATTGTCAATGAGACTACGGCTCCGTACTCTCCTCAATCAAACGTAGTAGCAGAGAGGAAGAACAGAACGTTAACAGAAATGATTAACTCAATGTTTTTGACTGCTGGCCTTCCTAAGTGCTACTGGGGTGAAGCTGCATTGACGGCCACTTTTATTCTAAATAGAGTGCCTCATGCAACTTCAGACGTTACTCCTCATAAACTCTGGTTCAAGGTCAGACCTAACTTGAATGTCATTCGAGTGTGGGAGTGTCTGGCATATGTCAAGCTTCCAGATCTGAAGATTCAGAAGCTTGGGACAAGGACTACTAAGACGATCTTCTTGGGGTATACCGAGAAGAGTGATGCTCGGAGATTTCTTGATATTGAGTCAAATCATATCATTGAATCTTACGACGCAGAATATTTTGAAAACAAATTTGCTAGGCACAAGAATATTGTTCTTACGGATGTACCGGAGAACAATGAGGGTGCGCAGCAAACTGAAGTCGTCAATGAAGATGTGGTCCAAGAAGATATTGTTGAAACAACGATTGAACCAGAACAAGCTGAGCCGTCAGCTAAGCGTGTGAGGAGGCCGAAGGACTTCAGAAGTGACTTGTCACCTATCATGTGTAAGCAGATCCGCTTACCTATGATGAGGCGATGAAGACAGAGAC